>ARYC01003501.1:0-56392 GCA_000711775.1 Oxytricha trifallax
CTGTTTAGAGTCGCAATGTCTCATCTTTGGGTTTTCGCAGCAGAGCCGTTGGGGTTCTATCCAATAAGTCGTCTGGAAGGCCCCCACCTCCGACCTCGGTCGCGTCTTCACTAATGGGTACTGCTCCCCTTATTCTCAAGGTCTCCTCTCTCGTATCGTCATGTAGTCTCTCTGATCGATATGTCGCTTCTCTGGGGAAGGTGAGCTTGCGCACGGATAGTCGTAGCTCGATGCTGCTGTTGACCATCTCTTGGTAGTGGCTGGTCACGTTATTGCCAAAGATGGCTTCTACCATGTCTTGCATCTCCTTATAGGATCTCCGACCAACAGAAAGGTTGTCCATTAAGCATCTGAGTCTCGTCCCAAAGATGGCGGCGTCTAGGATGTGGGAGGGCTCTATTTGGGCCCGGAGGGTTGGCGGCAGCAGGTGGCGATGGAGCTCCACCGATGGGGAGGAAAGGAAAGGTATGATCTTGTGCGATACTTGATTATCAGGGCTCAGCATCTTTGTTTGGACTGGGGTGTATACATTATAATAATTAAGGCTTAATATACTAAAATAAATTTTAATCAGATCAGGCCTCAAAAGTTGGTAGCTTTTCGATTTGTGAAGACCCCTCTATATATATATATATTAGTACTTTAATCATTTTACATAAAGCTCCAAAGTTCTTATAATAATTAAAATATAGTATTTATTTATAATTCAAATTCAACTTAATTCAAAAAAATACTCTTGGGGTTTTATTAAATTAAAATTAACTACTTCCTCAATGCTATTAGATTGTATCACTCATCGGAAATCTGAGTTTATTTTAAGTAAATCAAAATAAAAGAAGACATATCTACATATTAGATCAGTTTTGACTGCAATAGCTTCTTCTATTTTTAATTTAATTAATTCTCACTTTTATTATATTCTTGAGGAATATTAGTTCATAGTTCAGTATGCGATCACCTGATAAAGTTGCAATAGAAAATGCTTAATAACACTTAAACTTAATGACCCCAGAATAATAGATCGCCTTTATTACTGATTCAATTTAAAACAGCGCAACTAACGAAAAAGCAAGGCAAACACTTAAATCCCTCTCTATTGAAAAGATCCAAAACATATTACAAAAAAGATAATTACTCTTGAAACAGCTAATTTTTATATATCCTGATACAATGGCTTATTTATTTGACAATAACTGAACATCAGATGAGTGAGATCAATAATAAATTGCAAATGGAGAGAGATCAGTACCATGAAATTATGAGTTAAGTGTAGTCTCAGAGACATACTCTCTCCCCAGAACACCCTAGTCACTTGCTCTAAAGTGCGGGCTCAGTAAACAATCTTCACAGACTAGAAAATTCCGCCTCTAGATTAGACACTAAGCAATAAGTTTCATGAACATGAAATGGAAATGATTGTTCATAAATATGAACTTGTTTTCCTATATGAATTAAATTTATTTTGAAGGCCTTTTTCTGTACTACAACCTACTTGACAAGATTATTCAATCAAGCGGAAGGGGGGGGTACTGTAAAAAGGAGCTTTTTCAGAAATATAACTATGATAAAAAGACATATAATTAATAATTAAGTAACATATGCCAGAGCACTAGAATACTTGATTTTAAAAATGAATTTGGATGTCAATTAGTGGAGTAATTGTAAATATAGCTCTGTTTTGATATTCTTTTTTTAAAATTAATTCATTCAATCAATTATTTAATACATAAATTTTGTTTTTTATAAAATTCTAAAGTAACCTGAGATTGTAGTAGGTAAATAAAAAATCATTCTAGGAGTATCTGGTAAAATAATTTAAACTCAATTTTTTATCTTAATTATTCTAGCATCATTATTTAGTTATTTCGTGATTATAAGTAAATTTATGGGTATTATTATATTGAATATATAAATTATATCAGTTAATTTTTATGTACTTATGAGTTTTATAATTGAGTAGTGATATTTATGTAATAATCATTTATGGTAATCAAATCAACTTTAAATTATTTTGTATTTTCCCTGATATATTGCAAAAACAGCAATACTTCTCAATAAATACATTCATATCATTCAATTTACATAATATAACGAATTAATATGTTTAATATATAAGATAATTACAGATTAGAATAAAAAGTAATAAGCTTATTATTAACATTTAAAACAATGGGAGTAGGAGAGGAAAAAGAATTTTATACAAAATTACAGAAATGCAATTATAACAAGGGTTTTGGAGTAAATAGTATAGTAAAGAATGTGATTTTGGTTCTGATCATTTCAAACATTGTCTTAAAAGAAACCTAGGCATAAGATGTAATATAATAAGATATAAATAGTATATAAATTAACAAAAGATAAGAAAATGTTATAAAATAAATTTCTTAAATTCATTATTAATATCTATCTATTGAATTTTTTCAAATTACCATTTTTTAATAATTTATAAAATAATTTTAAATTATAAAATTAATTTAAATTTTATCTATTCTAATTGAGACTACTATCTCAGCAGCGGTGGAACCTGGTAAGAATTTTCTCCAGACTCCCCTTTAATTATTTACAGAAAGCAGATCTCTGCGAGCTCTGCGGGGATACTCTTAGTCGGGGCTAGGCTCTGTTTTTCGTATGCATCTCGGTACAGGGATAAGTGGAATGGGGGGCGAGGTGATTTTTGGAGTTTTTCTAGTTCACGACTTGCCACGTCATTGATTGCCACGTCAACTCACTTCAGATACGTCTACGTCACGACTAAAATTGATGGTTTGATTTTAGTATTAAAAAGTGAATTGTTAAATAATTTAATTTGAGTATAACTCGTTAATCACATCTATTCAAATTGTTTGTTTTGAAGAGGATTCTTAAATGAAGATATTTATGTTTTTACATAATTTATTAATAATTGATTTATGGTCATATCTCATCATAACAAAGATATAATAAAAATAATTTTGCTTAATTATTGCAATTCCAATAGTTGAATAAATAACTTTAATTTTACCTTTATTTACTTTAATTATGGAACCCCTTATTTTCATTTTACTATACCTAAAAATTAAAAATAATATAACATCCATGTCAAATGTCGATTTAAGTAAACACGCGCAATTTCAATGAATTTATAAGAATTGATGAAGACATTCAAGCTCTGGTAAAATAATTATTGCATTAGTAAATACCTATTATTTATCAAGTATTTCTGTTATAAAAAATCTAAGATAATAGTAATAAATAACTGGATATTTATTTGTAAATATTGAATAAAAAAAGCATGATTTCAATTAATGTTCTTAAATTTAATTAGCCAATTGACTTAATGCACAAAGATATTTAATTAGGAAAATAAAGATAATTAAATATTCACCATAGAGAGGCTTGTTAATTACTGCTTAACCAAAGAGTTATATATTAAAACTTTTTCTCAAAAATAAATATTAATATATAAATTCTATTGTCAATTAAATATAAGTAATAATCTGCAAATCGAAATGCCAATATTGGTATATAATTTAAATTCTTATAATGAAATATATATCTTTTAGACTTGATTTAAGCAATAATTAATTCCTTGAAATATCGAATAAGTGAGCTGAATGTTGAATATGATTCTGCAATTTTTCAGGATTTTAACATGGTTCCAGATGGACAGTCTAAGACTATAAAAATTACTACTCCACGTTTTCATACTGTCAACGTTACTTATTTATTATATAGTAACAATACATTTGTGAGTGTCAATTGAGTAATTAGGTGAAATTGAATTCATTCAATTCATATTTAATTTCTGAAATAGTTACTATAAGTCAGAGCATAGTATGGGAGGAATAGCACTTGTACTCCTCTACAGTACTTTTCTAAATTTAAGAATTTTAATTAATGTTAAATGCATCCCTTTCTTATATCGATTCACTCCTCAGAAACAAACGTACTTATAGTGTATATCTCAATATTAATGAGATAACTTAAAGAATTTTTAATTACAAAACTAAATAAACTTTTCTAATTCTCTTATATAGTTTTTTATCTATAAATAATTATATATCTGCGGTAGATAAATGCATTCAGTGAGAGTATGGACCTGAGTATCATTGATGAAAACATAAATATATATTTAGATGGTGTCTTAGGTTTAGGAGTTGACTATGTCAAAGATACTGTGACATCTCTTATCCCAGACTTTGTTTTTAAAGGAGCTGATTTCACTGCTTTTATCATTCAAGAATTATTCAAAATCTTTCCAGTGGTGATTTAAAAATTTAATTTCACATGAAATCATTTAATTAAAATTTTTTTTTAAAGTGATAGACTTCTACAATTATTTTGGGAATTAAATGAAGATTTTGTAGTTTGACCTAGACTACCTATAATCTTTCTCATTTTCTATTAAACGAAGTTTTTTCAGTTATAGATATATATTTGATTATATGAACGTTTTGACTTTATTCGAAGATTTTGAGGTTTCTGGAGATATTATGCGAATTGCCTCTGCTTATTACGAAGGGATTAACCCATACTTATTTAGAAAATTAAATGAATTTCAGTAGGTCTAAAAATTTAATAATTATTTATTTTATATTAATACGTGGAGAATGATTTTATGTTGGTACTGAGCACATGCTTTGATGATTATTTATTGCAGAGTGCTGCGACTCAAGTTGTTTAAAATAATTATGGAGAAATAACTATAGGAAAAAATTTTTTCTTTTTCGTAGAGTATTACCTATCAAGTGGATAGTATTATTTACACGAATTAAACAATATCAATTTTATCTTTTTTTTTTAATTACATAGTTCTATGAGCTGATGCCATATATATTGAAACAATATTAAAACAGAGAAATGTATCTAAAAGTAGCAGCTGAAGACATTCAGATTAGCAAAATATCAGTCCTGAACAACTACAGGACAGTAGTTAATTATAAATTGTATTCTTACATTAATTCCATACCAAACAACTCGAAAAACACTAATTTCATCAATTTATTGGAGGAGACTGGAGAAATTAGAGGAGATATACAGTTGATACTTATAGAATCTCTGCTTCAAGTTAAGATTACTAATTTCAAAAATATAGGGAATGTTTTCATAAGAATGAATATTAATTATTAATAAATATGATTAATTTGCGTATGAATTAATGGAGTCTAGCTTAAAGTTTCTCACCAAACATTACAATAGATTCTCAAGAGGATTAAAGATTAAACTATCAAAAGAATCTCGACTATCTCTAGGCTAACCTTCAAAGATTTGGAGACAGTAATACGTATTTCTTGCCTAATCTGATGCCTGATGGCTTAATAAGAAATTTAGTCAGCAAATTTAAAATAACCTATCAAAACTATAGGATGAATATTAACCTCACTGAGCCATTATTGATTAAAGTGCGTTCTTTATCAAATAATAACTATTAGTCTTCTCAAACTACTTTGAAAAGTTAAAATTTGGAAGCTACACCACGCTAAAGTTTCCGATTAATGGCAAGAAAAGAAATTCATAATCACACACACTGTCCTTTAGCAGATCAAACAATGCCCTACCAATTCCCCAATTAACTAAATATAACAGCTTCCATGCTGACAAACTGGTTTTAGACATAAGTTCCTGATATCGAATATGCTTGAATTATCCTACTAGATTGATTTCTTATCTTTAGATTAATTTCAATGCTAAAATCTAATCAACTAATTAAATATAACTAGTGAGTAACTTTTAGAAAGAATCTACTTTTCATTGCAGTATATGGCTGATCACTATGCAGATGAGTATTTCTATTGGGATAGAGGCAGTTGGTTTAGTTTCCAAATTATTATAGCGAATATAAGGATAGCTAAATTTATGAATTTACTACCCAAAAATCAGACTAATAATAAGTTCTATATGTAAACTAGAGCTTTCATTGATTATTTTATTTGGTATATTTAAGAATTTAAACTCAACTTAAACTTTTAAGTAATAATTTTTAATTGAAAACAAAGTATTCTCAGTCGATGAGATTTTATTTGCTAAAACTCTAAGACATAGAAACTAATGGCATTGGTTTATGATAAGTGGCTCCGATGACTTAGGCTGGGCTTGTCTGGCTTTGTTTTATGCTATTGACGTAGATCCTGCTTTTAAAGATACCTATTTAAACTATACTTATTCTCTACATTTTTTCTTTATTTTTCATATTCATTCTTTAACTATAAACTATAATGGACCATATTTCGAAAAGGGAGTCCGCCAAATCCTCTAGAAAATAGATGAAGTTTATAGAGATTCCCAAGGCCGAGTCTTTTGGCTTGGTGCTCGAGACATCTATTACAGTTGTATAAGTGTAACTTTAACTATAATCATAAACTAAAAGATGTATCTGGGAACTTAAGAGCAAAAATTCTTGAATTAAGCACAATTTGACTATAAATGGATTACAGACAGGCCCTATATGTTTAATTAATATGGGCTGCTTATGGATGGTGAAAATGGAGATAGAAGCTACTTCGATCAAACTGCATATACATATAATCAAGGGGCATTGATAATGGTGTATGGGTAGTTTTATGAAATCACAGGAAATGCTTCTTGGCTTAAAATGGGGATTAGACAGGCTAAAAATGCAATCAAATACATGTCAAATGAGAACTTTTAATTATAAGATTATAAGTGATTGTATTTGACAAGAATAATAAGTTTTTAATTTTTTACTTGATAGTGAGGGAGGGTAGTAATTCTTAGAAGTACATGATGGGAATATATTTCCGATTCTTAAGTGAATTTGCGAGAACTGCCTACCCCATCTATCCTCAAGAAATTTAGTGTATAAGAGATTATATTCTTAGGAATGCTGACTATCTATGGAATTACGTTAGAGGTCAAAATAACACATTTCCAGGAGATTACTTATTTTTTTTATAAAATAGGATATTTTTTGTAAATTTTCTTTTCTCATTTATACTATGAATTACCTTAAAGAATCAGAAACAAATTTCTTGTCTCAAAATATGGGTATAGAATTACTTACTTCTGCTCTTGCTGTTCTAGACCTTACTTATTGAAAATAAATCATGTCATTTAAGAATAACTGAATTAATTTATTAATTCAATTGTACTTAACAATTGATCTGCCTACTCTATTAATATTACCATTCAAGTAAATTCTAAAACCACTCGAAATATTAAGATTTTAATTAATATTTATGATAAAAATCAATTTCTCTTTCCCTTCTTTTTTGACTTGAATTTTTTACCAACATTTCCCTTCTTCTTTCTGAACCTCTTGCCTGTCATGAATTCTGGATTGCTTTCTCTTTGCTTTGTGATCTCATCATAGGACTTCCTTGATTGATTACCATGCTTAGTAATTCTTGTGATTGGTTCATCACAAATTTTATAAGCATTAATTTAATATTTTTAATTTAGCTGAAAATTGACATAAATATTGTATTTTATTAGACAATATATTATCACTCTCTATTTGTCTAATTCCCTCCTTAGTCAAATTGAGAGCTCCATCTCTGAATTTAGCAGCTGAATATAAATGGAAGTTGATGCCTCTATCTTTATCCAAATTCTATCTCTAAATGTGTTTTTGCTCGACGTCTTTCTTCTCAAAATATGACTGCATCATTTTCTTTGGTCCCAGACGAGATTGTTAAAATTAACAATAAACGTTAAATCAACCAAAAAAACCAAAAAGTTGAATTTAGATTATAACATCAATGAAATATTTACATATGGAGATGTGTCTGCAATAATTCCAAGCTTTTTGTCTTGATCTTTTTATTAATGAGCTCTATCAAGAGATTTCTTTTGCATTCCTTGCATCATTTTATAGGGCAATTTTACTTTAGGCTTTGCTTAAGCTGAAAATGAAGTCAGACGCTTCTAATTATAGTCCATATTTCCCTTGGCTATACATATCTTTAAAATTCTTGGACAAAAACATGAAAATAGCCTCAAATATATTAAATTCTAACAAGATTATAAATAAACTTACTAAACTTTGAGACATCTTTAAAGAGTGCCTTCATATCTCTTTTATTCATGGTTGATATATAATAATAAAAATTAATAATTATAATATTTGTTATTGCTAAATTAATTATAACAAAACTAGTTTATAGTAAAACTATATTATTCACAATTTATCAATGCTATTTATTTCTTGCTTCTCAGTTAATCATTTGAGAGATTTTAGTATCTCTGATTAAGAAATAGGAACCTTGTCTTTCAATGATTGCATCGATCCACACATTAAACTTAGTCATTGCTTTAAGTTGTCTCTCTATTAATTCCAAAGCTTAAGGATTTTAATATAAGTTGCATGGCTTCACATTAGTGAAGAAATCGTGTCCCTTGCCTTCTTCGAAAGAGCACAGCAGTATTCTGTAGAAATTTTTATTCATTTATGATGAGGAATCCTTAACAAGCATTTGCATCTTGTATATCAATTTGCATTCTACTTTGCAAGAAATGCATTTGCTCCTGCCTTCTTTATCTAAGTCTTTACAAGAGAAAGTTTCGTGACAAGAAGGACAGTAAGCTTGGACTATTTCTCTGTGATCTTGTGGATCAATTCTTAAGCAGTAAAACCTTACTCTGAAAGCATTTTTCTCTCTTAGATCTTCAGGAATTTTTTCATAGTCTATGAAGAGATCTGATATCTTGAAGCATTAAGTCCTTGATAATTGAGCATCTGTGATTTCAGTGAGAATAACTGCATTCATGACAATATCTCCAGCTTCGTCTCCTAAAACCTTATCCATGTCAGTTTCGTTTTCGATTTTCTTGGTAAGTTCCTTTGCAATTCTTGCTTGAGGATTGAATCTCAAGATATTAGTGTACTGCTTAGTTTAGATGACATTCCTTTTGGAAGTCAGGTTGACTTCAACGCATCTAATTCTAATGACTTCCCCTTATTTCAAGTTTTGGAATTTAAATCTAGGTACGTTCATAAACCACATCTCTTAAGAGAGATCTTTGATTCTTATTTCAAGTGAAGTTTCATCTTTCTCAAAGATTTTGAGGATCTTACAGATGAGATCGAATTCCTTATTTTAGTCAGAAGTGATATCCTGCTTTACATCCTTAAGCAATTTGTACATCTCCTTGGTAATCACGTAATTGTTTTTAAAGTACTCCTCTCCCCAGTTTCTAAGAGAGTCGATTTGCACTTTCTCATGAGATACATCGAATGTGTAACTTTTACCTGAAAATTTATAAGGTTTGTACTTTCTCTTCTCGATTCTCTCTTGCTATCTTTCACGTCTCTGCTCTTCGTCGAGCATTTCTTGATCCTCATTTCCGTTTCCATTATCATCTGAGTCATTCAACAATAAATTTAATGAAAATTTTCTGGGATAACGAAATTAAAATTAATGGATTGTCACTAATTTAATTTTCTTGATCATTTAGAGCACCAGAGCTCTACTGTTCAAATAAGCACCAACTGGAGTTGAAAAAAACATTGACATGGAACTGTAATTAGCCTTAGTATTCTCTTTTCGTGGCTCTGTGAACTCTGATTACATCACCGATTCTCTTTATGATTGGAAGATCTTCAAATCTCTTTGCGTAAAAGATTACAGTAGCCGTTAACCTTTTTATTTTATCAATGCGAATAAACATATTAATCAATTATATTAAGATATACGGAGTTCAATATAGTATAAACATTATAATTTATATAACTACAGTAGCATGTTGAGGTGATTAATTACTTGACTCCCCACCCTTATCCTTGTGATGGAATGAATGATCTACAACCTTGACTGAGCACAAGAATCTTCCATTTTGATTCTTATATGGGTAAGCGGCATCGATGACCACACCGAAGAAGTAGAATTGTGTGTCTGTTTGTGCATTTTAATCTTGAGCAATGTCTTTGATGGACATGTACTAGTATGTGGTTGGCTATATCATAGAAGATTGTTAGAGGATTAAAATAGTAGTCAAATAGGATAAAAGTTACCTTTTTGTACTATTGAGCTGAGTGACCACCATGTGTGTTGGCATTAGTGGGTGACCCTGGTTAGTGAGATGTTTGCATCATTTTAATTAGTTGGCGGTTTATTTATATAATCAAACTTTATTAATTATTGATAAATGAGGGAAATAATTATCAAAAGATTTCTATGTTCTTTATATTCTTGGAATTTGAATATTTTATTAAAGAAATTATTATCTTCAATATTTTGGAATTCTTCTTTGATAAATAACGATTTTAAAATTAAAATCTGCATATTTTTGATTAAGTTTAAATTAATTTATATGAATTTCAATAATGTTTTATCTGAATATGTAAATAGAAAACATTTTAAGTAATTTAATATCAGTTTTAAATATTACGCAGAATGATTCTTCCCAAACTTCCATTATGATCCTTATATTTTTATAATGCTAGATTATTTTAAGAAGAGCAGAAGCACTTCGAATCTCTCTCCGAGAAAGACCGCCTATACTATCAAGCATCTCGCCTTGCTCTCATAAAGTCTCTTGACGATGTAGCTAAGGACAAGAACACTTGGTGGGGTCGCATAGAGTCAATGTCAGCAGACGACATGGATAACATGCCAGACGACATTCTCAAGAAATATTCAAGTTTCATTATCAAGACTGATGAAATGCAGCAAGAAATGCAATTTGAAGAGAATAGAAGCATTGCGGATAGATGGCAGGAAGTCAGGACTCTTCACAAGCTAAAAATAAAGAATTATGTGATTCAATTTTATTTGCTAAAAACCGATGAAGAGAAGGAAGCTATCAAAGCAAAGAATGATCTGGCAAGAGCTGATTTGAAGGGAGATAGAATGTATCAATACTCTAAAGAAAATTACATGAAGAGACAACCCAGACTTGACTTATCTAAACACAGCTATAACTAAGAATAATTTAAGGAGTACACTCAACTGTAAACCTATTTGCATTATATTATTAATGAAGTATAATATAGTTAAAAGAGTGATTCATGAGCTTCTAATAGTTTATGAGTAGGCCTGGAAGAAAGATAGAGAACAATTAAAGCAATTTTACAAAATGGTTAAGTATGTGAGAGAAAATCCCTAATCAAATGATACTGCAGTTAAAAACTTTGCAAAGACTTATCATCTAGATTTAATTGAGATTCCTGAAGAATTCAAGGATGAGTAATTATTCTCAATTTAAGGTTTTCATGAACACCCTTATCCTTTGAATTTTTAAATAGAGTCAGTAGAAGATTTGAGAATCAACAGAGATAGAAGAGCTCGTCGACCAATTGTGAAGTAAATGACTAGTAGAGACTTGACCAAATTTGATGCTTGGAGATGCAGTGATAGAAATTTACATGTTGCAAGTGCTAATCAAAGATGCATAAGAAAAATCAAGATCGCTCCAGCAGATTTAGTAAAGGCCTTTGGAAAGCCAAACATCGCTTCCCTTGGTTTCGCAGGTCTCAGGAGAATACAGACTTTGAAGATAGCAATCTTGATGTGCCTATAAGCTACACGATTACAAACAGACAGCGCAAGACTGATCAGGCGTAAACAAAGTCGATGAAGGTAGTATGATCGTAATTAGCGATAAATAATTAAAGATCTACGCTACTCTACAAGAGAGATTAAAAAAATGGGCCAACTATCGAAGAGTTCTGGACATCCACTGAACCCGTAGATTTCAGACTTCACGCAGCGCTTATGCAGATTGGAATAAAGTTAGAGTAGTGGCTTAAAAAAGACGATTGCAGAGTACTAAGAAAAGCCAATGGGATTTGATGATGGAAGTAATGGAGAAATACAGCAAAGAATTTGATATATGTTCTGGCGACTTCAATGAAAAAGGAGTGGTAAATCATGATGTGGCGATCTACAACTACGACTTCACTTACTTCATGACTGAGGATGATCTTAAAAAGCTGCCCAAGGATAAAATCCCCGAGAAACTAGTCCCACCTAAGGCCTTCGACTTCAGCAAAGCCGAAAGAGTGTATATGACAAGAGAAGAGCTGATTAGAAGAGAGCAAGAAGCTCAAGAAATGATGAAATCAACCGAGTGAGTATGTGATAATTAGCAACTATTGTTACCTTATTTAAATTTATAACACTGTTAAATATACGCATGAAATATAATACAAAAGTTATGTGTGAAGTATTTATAGTAATTAGTAGTACCTACAACCTTATTTATTATATTTAATCACAATTACTAGCTTCATATATCTCATCTACACTTCGTGAAATTAGAATCTTAATTATGAAACTAGTCGCATAAATACTTATCTATGATTTACCTCTTACACTTTTTCACTACTACCAATTAAAATATCTACCATACCACTACAAAGTAATGACTGTGAGTCACAGTCACATTTATTATCATCTCCTCACTCTCATTGCTTTTGATCATGTTATTCATCAATATTAACAATTGATATCTTTGGATCATAAAAATTAAGGATTCCCTAATTTAATGATTGAGAAGGTTGATTATGCTGTTGTTGCTACTGTGAGATCAAGCCACCTAATGGTTGTTGATACATGGGTACAAACATGTAGAATTATAGAAGATTATCGTATCGTATTTGTTATTGCTCAATATAAAATATCTGAGTTGCACTCTTCTTCTTGAATACGAGTGTCTTGGCACCTCTTTATAAAGCGAAAGTCTCAACTGACTCTAGCTTAACTTCCTCTTCTTTACGTTTTTAATTCTCCTCCTCCCTTAATTTTCTGATTTTTTCTCTCTCTTCTTGTTGTCTCTGCTTTCTCTCGAGATATTACCAATCCACATTGAAATTAATTTACTAGAATTAATGTGAAAAATTATCATAGAATTAATCTATGTGTAATACTCTTTGCGTCTCTCTTCTCTTTCGATACGACGGAGTTCCCTTTCTTCCTGGATAGCCTTTAGTCTAGCTTACTGTCTCTTCTTTCTTTCAGCCTCTAACAATTAGCAATGTAACATATAATTCTCTCAATAATAGAGCTGCCCATTATACAATGAAAATAATTTAATGAATCTCTTCTTTCTATCTTGGGCCTTTTGCTCTTTGCTCATGGTTTGTTGCCATTCGTAGGCTGGAAGTCCCTTATACTTATCATCGATTTCGTAGGCTTTCATATAGTCATCGATTTTATCTTCCTCGAAATCGAAGTCAACGCAGATGTTGTGGATGTCCTCGGTCTATAAATAAGTTTATTAGCACGTATAGATAAAATTGAATTTCATGAGAGTGGGGAATATTTGTAGCAATAGTGTGGTAAGGTATTTTGTCTTTGAATCTAGAATATTCTTAGCGAAAAAATCATTGAATTCGTTTTTGAATATCAGAATTTATAAGTTCTACAATTTCCCCCCAAAACACTTATTTTTTCAATATTCTACCCCGTATCTTATTCATTTTTGCAATAACTCAATTGCACTTACCTTGAAAACTGGGAAGGTATTCTTATATTGTTGCTGCTTTTGCTGAATAAATCTTCTCTGTTCTTCGTTGAGTGCATTTTCATCATCAGACTCAACCTCCTCTGGCTCCTCCTCAGAGTGATACTCTTCCTATTGCTTATACTAGTAACCCTGGTTGTTGTACTGATCATTTCCTCTTCTAGCATAGTTATCTTCTCTGTAATCTCTGTTGTTGTTGTAATTGTTGGCTTGATAGTAGTTGTCGTTTCTTCTGCTGTCTACTTGCTGATTATCTTGGTGGTAGTCATCATCGTAGGACTACTGGTAGTCTCTTCTGCCGCCTCTGTAGTTGCTGGATCTGTAACCTCCTCTGTTCTCGGTGTAAGATCTGGTGTACCCTCCTCTGCGGTCGTTGTAGTAGTTGGAATTCATCATTAATAAACTTAAAGTAATTATTAATGAAACTATGTAAAATATATTCAAGGAAAAGATAAAAATATTTTGTTATTTTTTTTGAATCTTCTGATGATTGACATACTCTTGTTGAATTATGTTTCTATAATTTTCTCCCTTCAAAAATTATGATTTTTTGCATTTTCATTTATAGAATAAGCAATTATAAATGAATTTCATTTTGAAATTTAAATCAAAGTGCATTTTGAACAAGATTATAATCCACATTTTAAATTATATAGATTAAAATTCACAAATTACAATTAATTTGTGTTGATTGGGTCTGTTGGTGTATCCCGCCTCTTGGTAGGTGGATGTTTGTTGCTAGGTTGTAGTAGCTGAACTTGACATTATTATTAATCAAGATTTAAATATTATAAATTATAACTTCAAATTTACAAGCCAATATTACTCTAATCTATATTATTATTATTATTATATTATTATATGATTGTTATTTATAGATAATTATTTTTTATAATACAATATTATATTAATCACAGTATTTAAAAGCAAGAGAAGAACCTCTTATTAAAGTTAATTGTTAATAATAAGTTTAGAGTCCTAATTTTTAAATTCAAATTTGATTTAAAAAGTGAATTAAATAATTAAAAAATGAAAGCAAGCAATATTCTTGATGATTATATTTCATCCTTTGAGAGGTAATTACAATATCTACTAAGACTTATTAATAATTCGCAATTAATTTAAGAATGAAAATTTATTCAATATTACTTCTGGCATTTATTAATACTTTGAAACTATAGCTCAGTAATGTACTCGAATAAAAAACCAAGAAATAAAGAAAATGTTTAAAATACAGCTTCAAAATCTTTCGAAAGACATATGGGCAGTATAAACCTTTCACACATAGCATCAGCAAATCATCAATATAAAGATGAAACAAACTTTAAATATGGAAATAAGAACAGTAGCAGTGTTTTGGGGTATGATCATAAACGATTGACTTTAGATGAGATTTAGACCAAGGGTAAGTTTGCCTACTAATAGGCTAATTCGTTTCATTGCTATGATAATTAACAAAACAACTTAAAAGTAATAGGTTACAAGAAATCACCTTTAAGAGAAAGATCATTGATGGAATTAGAAAACAGTCAAAATCAAAGCAAGCTACTTAACTTCAAGGAGTTCTATGAAAATTCAAAATTAGAGACAAGTTCAACTAAAAACTCAAACAGTTAAGTTTCAAAAAGTAGTCAGCTGTTTAGATCCAAATCCTCAGGCAATGATAGAGATAAGTTTCAAAACAACTTATAGAGCAAGTTATTGAACATCAAACCCTTAATTAAATACGATATTAATGAGTATTTGCCCAAGAATTCAAGTTTAAGCAGTAAACACTCAAATTCTTTGCTACATAGTAACCTTACTAGCAATTCTTTCTTAAATGTTAACCCTGGTTAGCAATAACAACAGTAGAACTTGTTCTCGAATAATTTAATGTAAAATGTAGAGAGCAACTACAACAGTAAAGATAAACAACATTTAAGCTTATCGCATTTAGCGTTAAGTCCAAATATTAATGTAAAAAGAATTTAGCCACACATACCTGGATTGAATAATCAAAATGATTTTTAGAGTTAGTAATGTTTGTAATGTTCGTGCGGTGGATAAAATTCACTACCTTAATTCTATAATCCATATACTAAAAACTTAAATAACGGTTCTCAGCAAATACTTTTGACTTAAAGAAGCTCTTGCAGCTGTTAATATAGCTAGTCTAGTGCTTAATAGAGTTAATATGCTTCACCTTTAAGCAGCAATCAAAAACAAAATCCATTACATAATGGTTAAAACCAGAACATATTCGCATACAATTAGCCTTAAAGAGGCCATAGCCACTCGTATTCTAACTCGCTCGTAAATATTAATAGAGTTCAATCATAGCCATAAATTCCTAATAACATTCAAATCATAAACCAGTCGGACTTATCAAGCTAATAGTCAAGCAATAAGCAGCTTTAGAATCCATTTGCTACGTATGCCTAGAATGTTTTTACTTCAAATGAAAATACTCCCTATAAACTTCATTAAGAAAACCCTAATCAAGTCTAAAATCCCATAAACTAACTGAAGTAAAATTTGCCATAACAAATACATACTATTGGTTAACAAAACTTCTTACTAAACTAAGCATCATCTCAGACACTTTTGAATAAAAGCCCTTAACAAAATTAATCTAATATCCCTTCTTAAAATAACCCCTAATTTAATTAATAAGAAACTCTTCTATATCCTGATAGAAGCATTTCATTCATCAGGAGTACAGATAAAAAAGAGAAAACACTAGGAGGAGGGTATAACACAGATGATTTAATCAGAGATACTGATAGTGAAGTAGACTTAAACCAAGTATCAAACATTATTCAAGATGCCAATGACTAGTTCATGAATGGATTTCAAAATTATCTCAAGCTAAGCGAGATAAAGACGGGTGATGATAGAGCACAGAAAGAATTTTTGGCAATGTAAATTTTACAGAACAATTAGATGCCTAATAGTTTTACAAATAACTAACTTTCTTAAGATGACAAATTGAATTAAAGTTAACTCAAGACCATTAAACAAAGTTAAATCTAAGTGAATCAAAATCCATTACTGCAACAATAACATCAACCTAACTAAAATCATACTTTAACCCTTGATTCTTTGCACATCTCAAACATAAATAATTTACCTTCAATGATTTAAACTCCTTAGAGTTTGATCATAAACACAAATAAAACAAGTTCAACTAATGACCCTGATAATTTCATCACTCAAAAAGGTGGATCTAAGAACTCTAATCAGCAAATATCATAAATATAGTAGTAAATGCTATTTTAACAGCAATATTAGTCACCATATTTTCAGAGCTCTGAAGATTCAACTGGATAATTCAATAGTAATCAATCTTAATAGCAGCAGCATTTATAGACAAACTTGACTTCTTAACATTAAATCGGTAGTTAGATCTAAATGAAACCCCAAAACCCTTCACTTCAAGTGACAAATATTCCATAATAATTACTTCTAAATCTTGACGATGCAAATTCTTTAACACTTAAAAACCTTTAAGTTAATCCCTCCTCAAAGAACTAAATTCTATTGAATAACTAGTAGATAGCTTAACAGCAAATAATGCAATAATACCAATAAATCCAACTTTCAAACTAAAATTAACTCACAAATTAACAATAACTAGTTCCCTCTTAAAACTCACAAAACAATTTAATAGAGTAATAACAACAGTAAGAATCTAAATCTCGTAGTAAAAGTAAGAATAAGTCCAAGAATAGAAATAGAAATAAATCCATAACAAAGAAACTGACAAAGAAAACCTATAATGAGGAAGATTACTCATCAAGGAAGCATCATCAAATTATTAATGATATAAATGGTGATGCAGGTGATTAATAAACTGATTAATAATAAGACACAACAAGTTATCAAGATTAAATGATTGATGAGAGCTCTTAATATAATTAAAAATTAAATAATTTTATTTTTTTAATATTAAATAATAATGATTGTTAATTATTTTAGACCAGTTAAATTAGATAAAATATACAATATAAATTATATTTTTTTATGATAAAATAATTCACTTAATTTTATAGGGCTTTAGTTAAATAAATCTAAATAATTCTAGAAAGATTTAATAAATTTAGTAAAATTATAATAAATTTTTAAGTACATCTTGCACCTATGTTGGGCTAAAATTGTGATTTTTAAAATAAAATTTTAATTATATTAGTTTGCATTAAACACAATTGAGATTTTGATTGTATATTTATACTTACTCGCAATTTAATTATTTTTGAGTAATAATACCAAGATTACGAACCAAGCATAAACTATCTATCACAAAATCAAAGCAGGAATTATGAATCAAATGCTTAAAACATGATGAACGCTCTAATAGCAAATAACTACTACGATCAGTAGAACAATCACATGATGCATGATGTCCAAAGCAACAATAATAACGATGGAACTAAGACCAACACCAACACAAATAGCATAAGTGTCAGTAATTAAACATAAGAGGGTAACAACACCACTCTGGATAGTGCTGTTGGGTCATAGCAGTAATACATCAGTGTCAATTATCATCAACAGTAGTAATTCATTGATAATCCTTATCCATAGCATTAGCAAATTATGTAGAATTACTCAATAATATAACAGTAAAATACTGGGTATTAGCAATAAAACGATTAAATAGTTCACATATTCAGTGATGATCATTATAACACGTAAAATACCGATGAAGATTTTGTATAAAAAACTGACTAATAATAAGAAGACTTTTAAGACGAGACTGAAACTGAAATAGAAGACAACAATAATGAATACAGGATTGATCAATATCAAAGTGCCAATAAAAACGACTAAAGTTTGCTTAAAGTATTGAGTCAAATGAATAATGAAGAGTAACAACAGATGCTTCAGAGCTACCTGGTGGGCAATCAATCTCAAGTTAATGATGCCAGTTTCCTTGACTAATCAGAGATTTAAATGATATAAAATTAAATAATTTTTAGGATAAAATAAAATAAAATCAATAGGACTAAATAAGGGGTTTTGGGTTCTATATAAACTGAAATTGATGTTAAAATATACGTTGAAATATAAATTAATTGCTTATCAATTTAAACCATAAACACTTTACAGTCATTACAGAGAACTTAATATAAAAATGTTGTAAAATTGTAATTATATTTGTTTTGAATAAATACTTCAAAATACGAAAGAATTTTTACTATTAATGGTCCAAATGTTGATTTATATGCTTTGTAAAAACATCGCATATTTTTTAAATTAAAAACATAAAATATAGATTTAAAATTAATCTATTTAGTATGCTTTTTTAAAAAAAATGCAATATACATTCTTATATTAAATTTGTAGGTTAAAAATCAAATAAAATTTATGTTGTAAACTAAAAAAATATATATTTAAGATATTAATGTGTTTTTAATGCGAGCAAATAAAATGGTAAATAAGTCCTGCATCAAATGGACAGTCGGACTTTGTGGTTTAATTTACTTCGTAAGTATTCTACTAAAATTAAAACAATTTTTGCGTTTTAGGGGGTAGCTATTGCTCTGTTCATAATCGGTTCTTAAGCCTAACAAAACTAGTTTCTGCAAATAATGGGTGTAAATTTATCAGTTTTCTATGGATTTATTGCGACAGGTACTATTCTGATGATTACATCTGCTATCGGGTGTTTAGCATCAGATTCCAAGCATGAAATCATCACATTTATTGTAAGCTAGAATTTCATGCTTAAAAGTTCATTTAATTATAGTATGGGTATATATCAATGTGTATTATGATGATATTCTTTGCATTGGCCATTGCAACTGTCATTCTAAAAAGTAAGAGAATAAGCATGCCAAATTGGATTTAATTGCCTATTAAAAACGACAAGTAATTAAAAATATTATTGATAAAATACATAACATTAGGAAATTATTTAAACGAAATACAAAGTACTTGCCATTAATTTAAAAATAATTATTATATAGATAGATATAGATATAGATATAGAACTGCGAAAAAATGTTTGCATTATAGTACTTTATTATTGCAACAAACTAACTGTTTTTTAGTAAATTTTAGTAATTAGTTTTATTTTAAATTTTCCAAAACATTTTGATTTGAGCGAACAAGTATGTATGTACATTTACTTTGTCAAGTTAGGGATTTTATGTAAATAATGGAGTTTTATAAGTGCAGTGAAATCTCCTTCATTATTAACCTTCTTGTTCAAATTTCATTATCATTTAATATTTATGTTTATTTTTAATGCCATTTCATTTTAAGCGTCAATTATTGATACAAATCTTCCTAAAATGAGTATTATTTTTAGTAAAAGTTAGATTTAAAAAGAGAACATTGGCCTATACTTACCTTTTATTATAGAGAAAGCTAACTTAATGGATGTTCCATTTATAATTTAGAATTATGAATATATATTCTGTTAAAAATCAATTTGATGTAATTATTTTAATTCAAAAATTCTAGATCGATAATGTAGGGTCGTTTATGAGTGAGATGAATAAAAACTGTTTGGCTACAAGCGGCATGGTATATGATATGGATTAAATTTACCAGAAAGGTGATTCAGTACTATGCTCATCTAGTTGTCCTTGTAAAGCAGGTAGGTATCCTTTTACATTATTCAATATTTAAACGATTACAACTTACTCATTAATTAATCCTACCTAATTATGATTTACACCTTGAAATTGACTCAATAACACTTTGTTGTAACTAACCCTATATCCCTACAATTTATAGATGCATAATTATGGCCTGAAAATTAAAGATTTGGAATCGTTCATTCAGAGGGAACAACTGATTCCCTTGATGATTGCCCATTCAGTGGTCTGGAGAGTAAATCTTCACAAAAATACGTCAAATTACTTTCCGCCTTAGAGAATCAGTTCAGCTGTGCGGGGTTTTGCTACAGTCCTAAATTTTTCTTGTTTTCTGACGTTACCAGGTAATTTGCTACTATATTAATCTGCTTAAATTAGAAATTCTTAACTCACTAAATTTTTACTAATACCAACTTCTATTAATACTTTTGTTAAATTGGTGACTAAAATTTCTATTTATAGGGGACCACCTAACAACGACTGCAAAGATGAGCTTAACAAAGTGATAGTTGAGAATGGAAATCAGTTAGCTGGTATACTATTTATGGTGGGATTGACTGCATTAATTGGATTTGGAATTTCCTTCGCCATTGTATACTCAAAAAAAGAACCCAGGCTACTATCAGCCAAAGGTTACTAACCTCTAAAGACTAGATGAGGGAGTGCCTGATAGATTTATATTAAAACCAAAATATGATACTCATTAATAAATCTGAGTATCATTTTTGGAAAATTAACTGTGCATTAGAAAGCGAATAAAGTATAAAAAAAAATATATATATACTGAACTAAAATATGAAATTTTCCTTATTATATTTGTATTTTTAACTTTAATTACTCTCAATAATTTTAGTAAATAAAGGTATCATCATCCTTCCAGAAAAATCAAGATAAAAAATAAAATAAATTAATTTTAATATAATAAATCATAACCTTACCAAGAATGGAAATCTAGGCTTAGTTGCAAACTTCACTAGGAGCCTCTTCAGAGGAAGTTAAACAGGATCTATCACATTCATCAGCTTTGAACCTTCAAAGCTAGGAGTTCAAACCATCGTTCACAAGTACAAACTCCAATATTTAAGCTTAAACTCACTTCTCTGTAAATGCTCAGGAGTTCATACCCAGCGAGAAGCATGTCTCAAGTCAAGTTTAGAACTAGAATCAATAAAATACGGGGACAAGTATGGCTGCAAATTAAGCTTAAATTAACTAGAAAATGCAAGCTATCACAGCTGAGGATTTGCGAGTAAAGGAGCTAATCTCATTGGTAAGTTATATTCCCAACTTATAATCGAATGTGCACATATTACGATTATTTACAAATGGGTTTAGATGGACAGTATGTTGAAGATTAATGGAGTCAAAGAGTCATAATATCTAATCCACGCCATTGATAAAGAAGCGCTTACTATTAGATTTGAAACTTTATTCTAAGAGCCAAGAATTCAATTATTCTTTATGAATTTGAGAACAGATCTGGTTACCCAACAGATCATTATGTCTCATGCATTTAGAAATTTTATTTAAGTTAAATATCGATTAAAATATTTATATGAAGATTACTCCACTTATCTAGTGCTAAAGCTGATTTCTAGAAGTAACTTGCCAAAATAAAGCCATGTGATTTGTTAGCAATATCCATTTCAAGCACGAAAGATATCACTTAAGAAAAGATTCAAGAACTTTTAGAACAAAGCTAAATTTAGAATTCAGTTTCAATTGAGAAAAAATACTAGGACAATTTTATCGTAAAGTTCAGCAACGAGACCTCAACCACCTTGGCTCTTTAAGCTTTACAGTCTAAATTGGCACAATCACATCCTGACATCACTATTGATAGAGAAATTCATCAATACTCATATGATCAGTTAAAGTCTCTTGTCTAAAATGCCTAGTCAACATCGAAGCCATGGGGTGCGCTTGGCGTTAGTGGAGGTGCCCGTTAAGCCACAAAATACAGACCAAAGAATAGCATTGATGAAGCTTCATAAGAGTAGAGGACGAGACTTTTCTCAGAGCAGATCCCAAGTACAACAAATGTTGGCTCTAAGGATGTAGGGTACTCAAAGAGTAAGTTACTTAAATTCTTATTTATTGTAAATTCAAAACATCAAAATTTTTCTAAATTTATTATCTTAAATAGTTGAGAAAAATTGATTGGGAACTATTATTTACAGTGTTTATTTTAAATTTGATTTCATAATATTTTTTTAATATGATTTAGAAATCTTTATATATTAAAATGTAAAAGTATATCAGCATTTTAAATATAGCTAAGATTAAATTTTAAATTCTATTATGGTATTAATTAATTTATAAAATTTTAAGTATCTAATAGATTTTCTAAATAATACATTTTATTTTTTCTTAATTTATATCATGTAAGATGATTAGAATCCTCAGTTTTCTATTTGGAGAGATTAAATTAGTTAATTTCATGAAATGTTTTTGAGGTTGTTATTATAGAGTTCTTAAAATACAATACGGACTAGGTTCTTTCAATCTTCTAAAATCTAAACTTGCCAGAAACAATCAACGATGAATTCAAGAACAAATTCTCAGAAGAGCTTGTTAGAAATGTTTTCAGGGACTCAAAAAGAACTGAACTTTGCCTAAACGAGGCTGATGTAAACTTATATCACAGTTGGGATTCTACTTTGATAGTAATTATTATGAATTTTAATATCAATGAGCAAAAGTGAGAGGGGTGTGAGCATAGATGAGACTAACCTCGATCCAGAAGCAATAATGAGACTCAAGAAAACCACAGTTTTGACTGGAAATCACGCTGTCAAAAATCAATAGAGAGACAGAGCAAGATCAGACAACGATTTCATGCACAATATGTTCAAGAATGAACTTGCTAGTCATTTAGCTGCTAACACTTCTCCAAGCTAAGACAACAACGGCTCATCCAATGTGAATCACGATTCTGACAACAATCAATCAAGTGCAGATAAGAAATATGTCCCGAAAGTTCATGGTTCATAACAAATAGATTCACATCTATAAGTCAAAGGCAATGGAGACTAATTTGTCGCTTATAGAAAGAAAAGTCATGCTGTGCAATGAGTTTAGTTGAAGACTTGATCTTTAAAACTGAGAGATATTATTCTCTCAAAAGTTTTACAAAAACAAGTCAAATTCACAAATTCTTGTAGCATATAAGACATACTTACTTCTAATTATTAAAACAGAGACATCTAAGATAGATTTGATAAAAATATCGAACTTTCTTAAGAATTCTCACAGAGTTTTAAGCTTTTATATTAAAAATAGAAAATCCCCTGATCCGCCTATTTGTTATTAATTTGTCCCTCTTCAAATTACATAATACGATTAGAAAAATATAACTAAACTTATAAATAAAATTAGAGATATTATTTAAAGGAAATAATGGAAAGCACTGACTAATCAAGAGAGAATCAACTTTATTTGGAAAAGAACAACGAACTTGCTCAACTTTTGGAGACATTCTCCGTACAAATCAGAAATAAGAAACCCAAGAATATCGTAAATATACTACCCTTTCTATATTCCTGTTTTTTAATATTTTTTTGTATAGCCATAATTCTTAATGGGTTACTTGATTCAAACTTATGGAGATAGAGCAACAGGTAAGAAAAACGATTTCTTAAACATTGATATAAGCAAAATGATATTATTACCATTATCAGATATATTATACAGTCATTTATAATAAATTTTATATAGTTGCTGATAGATACATAGGAGAGCAATATAAGAGTGAGCTCGCTAAACTCGAACAGCTTGTAGTAAGTACAAATTGCTTAAAAAATTTATAATACTTCATTTATCTGAAGATGACTTTAATTAAAATATTGGAAGAAAAGAAATCAATGCCAATTTAAATGAAAAATTAAATTTCATAAAACTCAATATTTCTTAGAAAAGCGCAGAGAAATTATATTGTAAGAAGAGATATTTACGATATAAAGGATATGTGAGAATAATTTCATTGGAAAAATTATTATCAATTCAATTAAACTTAGCTCATAATTCAGGGTAAAATAATTGATAAAAAAGTAAAGTAAGAATTATTTAAAAATAAAGATTATCTTTCTGCTAAACATTGAATTGCATTATTTATATTTCTTAGTTTTTTGTAGTAAATAATGATTAGAGTGTTTCATTTAATATTTTAACTTACAAAGATATATTGAGAATGCCTTTAAATTAAATCATAAAACTTTAATAATGACTTATCTTAATAATTAAATTAAGAGATGATTTATGTTGAATTGGGGTTAGTTAGAGTAGTAGTATTTATATGTGCATTTTAATTGTAAATTTAAAAGAGATGTACTAAGAAAATTGTTAAACCCCTTAAATAAAAATAAAAAAGAAATTATCAATTATATATTTCTCACAATACTGGAATTTGTATATTACTAATTATATTCTTGAATGAATTATAATAATCTAGAGTGTTTAACTAGTGCAAATTTCAATATATTTTAAGCATTATCCTTAAATCTGTATTTTTAGGAGCAGAAAAAGCTTCAAACATCGCTTGCAAGCGCCCAAAAGACTAACGACACTGATGTTGGATCAGAAAACGAAACTGACGAAGATGTAAGAATATTGACTTATGACTAAAAACATTTTAGGATGACGATGATCATGAATTTATATTTTAAACTTATTTCAGTTATGATTACATTGATGTTTTGCCAGAGCAAATTAAAAAAGCAGCCGGTAAGGGTCCAAGATCTTCAGTGAGTGCTGAAGCTTTTGGAGCTTGGAATAAAAAGAGTGACTTTAGCGCCAGACATGTTGAAAAGTCTGACGACACCAAAGACGCTATTAGAAGCAGACTGAGCCAATCATTCTTATTCAATTCTCTCAATGAGGAAGAGTTTAAGATAGTCGTTGACGCTATGGACTAGAGAAGAATCTAACCAGGTGACAATGTTATTGTTTAAGGGGAAG
This sequence comes from Oxytricha trifallax, assembly GCA_000711775.1. Taxonomy (NCBI): domain Eukaryota; phylum Ciliophora; class Spirotrichea; order Sporadotrichida; family Oxytrichidae; genus Oxytricha; species Oxytricha trifallax. Next base: position 24,945 of record ARYC01003501.1, read on the forward strand.
ATGGGTACGAGTTGTTTGTAGTTGAGCAAGGTACCTTGTCATGCTATAGATAATTCGCAAATTAATCATAGGCTACCTTCCTAAAGAAGTACGAAGCTGGTGATGCCTTCGGAGAGCTTGCACTACTATACAACGCTCCAAGAGCTGCCACTATTACTGCAGATACCGAAAGTTTATTGTGGGTGCTCGATAGAGAGACCTTCAATCATATTGTCAAGGACTCATCTAGAAACAGAAGAGAGAAATACGAATCTTTCTTAGCCAAGGTTAAAATCTTGGAAAGTATGGAACCTTATGAAAGGTCAGTTCTATCTGATGCTTTCGTTGAGGAAACTTTCAAAGCAGGCGAATACATCATCAGAACTGGTGATGAGGGAAACAAGTTCTACTTGGTTGAGTCAGGTGAATTATTCGCAACTAAAGTTTTAGATAATCACGAGGAAGCTAAAGAAGTCATGCAATATAAAGCTGGAGATTACTTTGGTGAAAGAGCACTTATCTAAAATGAACCTAGAGCAGCCAATCTTAAAGATTTTGGTTTTTAATTCATTATAAAATTGAAGTTAATAATTAATGTCATTGCTAAAACTGATTGCAAGCTAGTAAGTATGGATAGACACAGCTTCAAGAGACTTATGGGTCCCCTCGATACAATTCTCAGAAGAAATATGGAAGTTTACGAAGCTTACAAAGGCATTGACTCTAAGAAAGGAAAACTATGAAAGTTATACATTTGTTTTATTTCATTTGCTTAAATTTTAAAGATTCAATCTTTGTAATTTTTTTTTAAAGAATTTTTTTATAAGTATCACTCATAAATGTGACAATATTCCTTGGATACTTTAAAAATAATTTGCCATATACTAACTAATTCAATTATTATACTATCCTACTCAAAAATTAAAACCATTGTTATTTTGAGGTTTTTGTTAGCCTGTTGTGAATTAGCTGAAAAAATCGTCGTTTAATCCACTCATATTATTATTTGCTAGGGGTTTATTTTACTGCATTCCTCCACTTAGATTAGTTGAGCCAAAACCTAGATTAGTATTGAAATTAAGCCCACCAGATATTTATTAGTTTTAGGAGGGGTTATTTCCAAAGTTCAAGCCACCTAGCAAGTTATTTTTAAAATGGGGTTTAAAATCTAACATTAAGGATACAAGGATAAAAGAGTAAAAAAAGCCTTACATATTTTATTGGGCAAAAGTATTTTACTCTAAGCCTAAACCCATATTTCCAAAACCTCCTCCTTAATTGAATGTGCTTGTGTTATTATTAGTTCCATAATTATTGTTTAGATTGGTATTCTGCTATTGACCACCTGTACCAAATGTATTGCCAAAATTCATAGCATTGTTTTAATTTTATTGCTAATTTCCAATTGTGTTCAGGTTGTTTTTATTGTTGAAACCCATACCTCCTCCTACTGGCATTTAATTAATAGGTTGATTAAATTATAGAGATGAACCACTTGCTAAATTGTTTGCTGAGGCTGAGTCATTTATCAAGTCTGCAAACGGATCATCATTTTTACCAGCCAGAGAGCCAACACCAAAGCTTGTTCCAAAGTTCATTGCTTAGTTTTGACCAAAACCATTAGAGAAGTTATTGGCTCCAAAGTTGTTAGTGGGCTGAGTGGTACTAGATTGGAATGGTTGCTTATTTCCGAAAGTAGAGTTCTATGGTTGCTATTGATTAAAAGTAGCCCAACTATTATCTTAAACAGGTTGTTTACTTTGAGAAGAGATGCTATTGAAAAAGTTATCAGAGTTATTGTTTGATTGAGGCTTTATATCAGATATAATAGGTATTTCTGAATCCCATCCTCCACTAATAACAACAGGCTTTTAGGTTTGAGTTTATCCTCCTAGTATTTCAGAAAATGGATCATTGTTATTTCCAGTTGGCTATTGTTAGCTTCCTATGTTTAAACCGCTAAATCCTGCCATTAAACTTGACTGTATATTTTAGCTAGAAGCTGCAGGAGTATTGGTTAGTGAGGATCTTTAAGGATTTCCAAATGGATTACCTCCATCCAAAGATCCTAAGAAATCAAACACATCTTTATTAGTTGGATTTGCCAAGGAAGCTTACTTTTTGCTCTTTTCTTCAACATCTTATTTATCCTAAGAAGGAAGCTCTTGTCCCATATCTCTCAAGTCTTTTTCTTTATGTTTTTCGATTTGATCAAGTAGTCGTCTTACACTTGCCATCATATCGGTAAATTATACTCTTGTAAACGTGCCACTTATAAGCATGGGAATGATGCCTGGTAAGATTTTTAAGCCTATTTCTTCAACTCCCAAAGTCTTTGCCATTTACTCGTAAATTTTAAGCATTAGCATGCAAACTTGGGGATCATTCTCTGTTGCTCTGACTTTTTCAAATGTCTTCAAGATCTTGTCCTTCATAGTTTATGCATCAATTCCTGGAATGATTTCTAGAAGTTAAATAAAGAGCATAATTTTCTCTTATATAGATATATATTATTTTATTTGAGTACATCGAGTGTCTTTTACTTCAATTGGATTTGTGAAGGCAATTCTAAAATCATTAAGACTCTTGGAATGATTTATGACTTGACTACTTGATAATCTAACTACTTTATCATCATTGGTACCTTTGATAGAGCTAAGAGTTGAAGCTTTGGCACCTTACATTCAAGAGATTTGTTAATGAGGAGCTAGAAATTTTACTAAAACTCTTATGGCCCCACTAATTTCATAAATAACTCTGTATTCTTGAGAATGAGGTATAAACTTTATGCTGGAAGTTCCTTTGCTTTACATAGTTTCTGTAAACTAGGCCAGATATACTCTCTAAACTCAGTAGTTGTCAAATAGTTTGGCCTCTCCATAACATCTAATAGACTTGGTAGTACATTTACAGAAAGCTAGATTTCTTTCATTTGATCAAGAAGTAATGGGACAACCTTTTTCAATAAAGCTTTCTTATCGAATTTTTATAATATGAGGGTGATTCCAGTCAAGAACTAAACTTTATTCTAATGATCTTTAGAGTCTAAAGTTTCAAGATATTTTATGGTTTTTAAAAGAGGGTCTTAGAACCATGATTTGTTTACAATTTCATTTAATGGTCCTCTGGCTTCTGGATTATTTACATTACATAATTATTTCATCAGCATCTCAAAATCAGCTTCAACTCCAGCCATTAGATTAGGGAATTTTCTCTCAAAAGCTTTGATTTCAAAACTGTGTGAATTCTTATCAGTGATATCTTTTTGATTCAAAAGGAATGGATCTCTACCTTTATTTAGAGCGAGCATAAAATATATGAGACATCCTACTGAAAATAGGTCAGTATTAAAGCTGCACATTTATTTATCGGAAAGCTCTGGAGCTGCAAATCTCATATTTGGTACAACTGCAAGATCATTTATTTTTAGATCAAAGTTTAGAGGGACATGCAAGGCATCAGATGTAGAGAATTACTGTGCGAAGTCATAATTTTAAAAATAGAAATTAAATTATAAAGTTTAATCCTCCTAACTTTAATTTGCCATCTTTAGTTATATACAGGTGTTCAGGAGCTAGACCCATGTGCATGTTTTTAGCTGTGCTATGCAAAAAGTTTAAAGCTTCTAATAACTCAAGGCATAGACACTTAATTTCTAGATCTCCAGGTATCAGTTCCTTTTTAGTAGCATCAAAAACTAAACTAGACAAATTATACTCAATTGGCTCAGTAGCAAACACTATATACTTCTAATCTTCCTATGGCTACTCAATTAAAGACAATAAATTTGGATGTCTTAGTTTAGTCAAGTTTTAAGGGTCTTTCTTAAGTATATTACATATCTCATCTCTCTATGTCTATGAAAGTTTCTTTTTCTCAAGAGTTTTCTTTTCGAAGATAAACAATGAGCAATCCATATTATTCCTGTCCTTTTTCTTCGCGCGGTATACTTTCCATAAATTATGCAAACCTCCATGCATGTACGGTTCCTTATCTACCTCGTAGTTCTTTGTTAGGCTGCTGCCCATAACTTTACTCATCAAATTGTTCAACATTTTTTGTTTTTTTTCTGATAAAATCTTGTCTAGAAATTCAAAAGGAATGTTAATTAGTGTTGTTTAAAATTTCCTTTTCCCCTTTTTTTATAATTAGAATTATTAAGTTAATTTAAAGTTATAACAATTTTAAAGTTATTAAATTTACTAGTTAAAGAGGGAACCTATTAAAACTTCAAAATTATCATATTCTATTAAGATACTAACCCTTACTTAAATATATAATATTGCTAAAAGTAGAAAGATTTCAATTATTATATTAAAAAAGTGCTATTTAATAAATTATAAACTACATTCTGAATAATATCAGCTAAATTTATATTTTACTTTCGTATAAGATAAAAAATTCTTGCATATATCAATGATTTAAAACAAAATTAAATTATAGTGAACTTCCCATTTTTTATAATATTCTTCAGGATTTAATAAGTGATTAAAATTTTTCGAACCATTGCTTATTAATCATAAGTTTGAAAAGTAAATTATCACCAGCTTAATGATAAAAAGTTATAAAGCATTCTTTTACACTTTTAATTCTTTAGAATCTAAATATTACATTAATGTTAACCGTTATTATATGCCATAAACTATGATTTCAATAAATAATATCAGATAAATAGGTTATCTTAATTTATATTAGAAATACTAATTGAATTGCAATAATAAATTCAAACAATTTACAATCACCATATCATACTCATACCTTCAACCATCTCTACCACCTTAACCTATAACATTCATAATAAATTTTATAATTTTGTAACTAAACTAATTTATATTAACTAACATAAATTGATAAATTAATTTAAATGATAAAAATGTTGTTTACTAAAATAAAAGTTACAAAATCTATATTTAATATTTTTTATTTAATTTTAGATTTCATCTTTATAAGCAATGAAAATTTCATAAAATGAGGATAGATAATTAGATAAGAAATGTTTATTACGATGGTACTATATTAAAGCGAAACAAATAAAGGGAAAAACATTATTTTTATTGGTTAAGTTCATCTATACTACTTTATTTCTAATAGATTTCTATATTTACAAAAATTCATATTGATTATTAAAACCTTAAAATTTCTAAGTAATGCAAAAAACCGTATCAACAAAGCAAACTGCTGCTCAGTAGCAGCAAAACTTGCCTGTCTTCGAGAAGACCATCCAGTTTTCGCAAGCTCAAGCGATCGTGTGGCAGATCAAGTTCCTACTAAATTAGATCACTACCAAGAAAGCTCTGACGGCATCCTCAATCGAGCTAGATAATGTAAGTAATCATAAAATTATGTCAAATTTTACCATTTTACAACTTCGTACTCTAATGAGAAGTAATGAGGCAGCAAACTCACTAATCTTTTGTTTAGTTGTCGAAATAGTTCGGAAAATGCTTCGATAAATATTTGCTTCGTGAGCTGATTGATTGGCTAGACCTCAAAGATCCAGCCAAAGCCTAGACTGACAAAAATGAATAGTTCAAAGTCTAACTACTCAACTAAGAGCTGGTGAAGTCAATTCAAAAGCATGAATTCCTGTAGTACTTTGGGGAGGTAAGATATTAAGCAAATTTCTATAAAAGCTCACCATACTTAATTATTTAACTTTAGATTGCACAACAAATATTTGGGGATAGAGTTAGTGAATTTCTGGCAGAGCTAACTAAAAGACTAAGATTAAATTTCTCAACTCAGCTTCTCATTGCTCTGTCAATATATGAGTCTTGCAGAGAAGAAATCCAACATGATGGTAACTATTTTTTATCATTTTAATTCAAAATTTGTAGCACTTAAATTACTTAAGTAAAAGTTGGTTGATTATCATAGTTATGGCAAGCCTGAAATTCTACCAGAATACTCAGTTCACAAACTAATGTATCACTTGTCAACAAATTCTGAGCTAGTAAGTTTTACAATTTTACCTAAATATCTTGCTTTTAGAACCAAGATGATACGATGAGAGATATTCAGCAGTATATTAAGGACAGTAATCCAATTAAAGCGGGATCCCATGTTTCACTAAGATCTGCTTTAATGCCAAACATTATGAATTCAAACGCAAGCCAAGATGACCCCTCTATAAGTCTCATAAAAGACGGAGTAGGTTTAGACAACTTGGATAAATCCTACAAAATGCTTGAGCCTTGGCAAGTTCTAATCGAGATAGGCCATTACTGCACCTACAACTATTCGTATCTTTTGAAAGTCCTTGAGGAATTCAAAGAAATGAATGAGTTGAGAATGGCGAAGACGCTTCTATATCTTTCCAAAAATCATGTTGGCACTGAAGACTAACTAACAAGGATTGTGTATCAGACTTATGAAGCTTGTAAGAAAGGCGATTCTTCTGGTCTTAACAAGGAGCCTAATGATAAGAAAACTTCAATGACATGGAGTTATATACTCATTGATTTTATTTTGATTTCATAACAATTAATGTAAATTAACAAAATAATTAAAATGTTTATTCTTGATTTTCTGCATTTATTCAATAATTTTTAGTATTTTAATTAAAAGTATTTCAATCGAGACTTATTACTTTTATAATTTAATTTTTTTCCATAATCTTACTAATAAAAGGTTTTTGCCTTTTAAGTGTGGACAATCTTGCTCGTGCCTTCAGAGAACTCTATTCAAACTTAAACTGGCTGAAAGTATTCGAAGCCTTGACTGAAGTCTCAGCTGATGAAGAATGTACTCTAGATGACGCTAAGGCATTCCAAATGTTTTTGCAACTCTTTAACAAGTGCAAACCCTAGAATGTCTCATTCCCTTTGAACATTGTGCTCAACCATGACTGGAACAACACTCTGCTTCACATTGAATTCATCGAATACTCTATCTAGAGCTATGTCGAAAAGAAAGATAAAACTATCAACTTATAAAAAGCTTATATGCATTTTTTATACTTTTAGAAGACTGAAAGAAAACAAGAACTTATCGAGGAGCTAAACAGCGTCAAAGAGAAAGTACCGATTGAATAAATTCATGTATGGCTTTCTATTGAGTTAATTGAGAAATTGATTGTACTTTCTGACTCACATTATTTCACTAGAGTCAGATAGGTTTTCGACTATCCCATCAAACACTTGCCTGAATAAAACAAGTACTCTCCACTCAATTTCTTAATTTTAAGATAATCCATATTAATAAAGTTGGTTATTAATAAAAATAAATAATTTTTACCATTTAAATAGAACTATAATTATATTTTTCATAAGTCTCATTAGTTATACTGATATATCTTTTGTATTTATATTAAGTTAGATTAAAATTAACTAAGAAAAATTTAAAATTACTGTATATTTTTTGAGGCATGTAATAAAACATTACAATATCAAAACCTTCCATTTACGGTAATAATCAATTTAACTACTAACCCATTATTAAGAAATTATGACATGCTAAAATTTTCTTGACTAATTTGAATTTTGCTATATTTTATGATTGCTTTACTATCAAAATGATTAGTTTAATTAGAAAATAAAAATAAGTGTAGTAATATTATAAAATCATAGATTACTCATTCTTAGCTATATTTAATTTAAAAATAAAACAATTCTAAAAAAAAATATTCATAGTTTCTTACAGGAATTTGCCACGTAAAAATTTCTGATTCAAATAAAGGAGGATAATATTTAAATATTTGAATTAAATCTAAATACATAATAGTATTTTTAGATGAACCTAATAAAACTAAATAGATTTCATAATGAAGAAGTGAACAGTAGTTTAAGATATTTAATTAAAAGCTAATAAAACAAAAGCAAATAGTTAATTTGAATTTTAGCTATTATATTCTAATTTGAATTAAATATAATTTTTTAATTTAAATAAAACGTTTATTTAAATTTTTTATTAACTTCTTGGCTTGAATTTGAATATATTCTTTTAATAAGTCATACAAAATCACTTAAATTAAGTTTTTGTATTTGAATACTTCATTCTCACTTTGAGTCACTGCAAACCCAGAGCTGGTGGATTAATGATTGACGAATTGCTATCTCTACTCTTGCCCCAATTCCTAGGCAATCACATCAATTCCATCCCAGTCCTCTAAAATCTTTGGAAGAACAACCAAGCTTTGATCATCAGAGGTATCTGCGAACTCTGTAGACATGACTAGAGAATCATGAATTTATCTAGAGTCCTGGATATTACTCAAGAAGTCAGAGAGAGCTTAATGCCTATTGTGAATTGTGATGACTACTACTTTGCTGTGAATCTTGGCATTTTAGCTGGAAAGAGAGATTTCTTGCACTATGATCAATGGCTAGTTGATAGAATCAAAAACATTGGCACTCCTTTCATCAAAGCGCTATTAAAATACATGAAGGAGCACATTCTTTCACCGATCTAAGACTACATAAGGTCTAAGAATCCCGCTGGGAATGTTTCAGATATCAATCCAGACCAGCTTGAAAACTAAAAAGTACAAATCTTAGATAGATCCCACTTAAGTAGGGAAAAACTTTGTCTTACTATTGAGCATTTAAGCAGTTTAGTAAACAGGGCTAATCCAAAGATTTAAGAGTAAACACTCTCTTAGATTTCAGAATTCATCAACAAAATTTCTGAATACTATCCTAACTAATTCACAAACCCTCAAAACTCTGAAGAGATTGATAATGCTGCAAACGACTACTTCTAAAGAGTCTTTTAAGCAGAAACTTACCAGGTTGATCAAAAGATACAAGAACTGATTGAAACTATGCAAAAGTTCAAAGAATCTGATGTTAAGAAGGAACAAGAAATCTATGCATGCATGCTACATTCACTATTTGATGAGTACAGATTCTTACACAGATATCCTCAGCAATATCTTGAGAAAATTGCTAAACTCTACGGTGCAATCATTAAGAACAAAATAATCGATGGCACTCTGCAGGATATCGCATTGAAATTTGCATTTGAAGCATTCAGAAGAGAGGGAAAGAGACAGAAGTTTGGTGTCATTACTATCAGACAGTTCTTTGATATGCTTCCCTAATTCCCCAATTTCTTTGAAGAGATATATGAAAATAGACAAAGCATAGCCTAGACTGATCCTTAAATGGTCAAAGATATTGAGGATCTATATGAAAGAACTCAGAAGAAAGCTGACGAAATCAAGAGTCATTTTAATATATAACTGTCCCAGTTTCAATCAAAACTTTAATCTGACTGATAGATTTCAATAACTATTATACTATTTTCAAAATAGATCATTTACAGTAAATTTATGAAAATTATGAGTCAGCCAGTCGCATAACAAGAGGATCACAAAAAGCAAAATGCTGATGCCGAAGAATTAAAAAATAAGAAAGAGGACAATAAAAAAGAATCTGCTGCAGACAAAAAGAAATTAGAAAAACCACCCTAATAACAAACTAATGCCACAAATGAGTTTATGGGACATCCACATGGCACCCAGAAACCCGGATATAATGATATTAAATTTTTAATATCTTTATTAAAAATAAGAGTAATAGAGGATAAAATATAAATCAATAAGTTTGTTCAGATTTAATATCAATTAATACCAATTAATTAGAGTCGACCTTATATATTATATTTTGCAATAGCTATTTTTGAACACTTTTTTCTTTTTAGACATCATGAATTATAAATTAAAACAAGACAGGCCAATATTTGATATTCTACAAATATCAAATATTCATAACTTATATTTCATTTGAATGCATAATTAAGCAAATTTCTAAAACTTTAAATACTAATGATATATTTTAGATTTCGAATTTAGTGTATTTGTTATAGATTTTCATGTTTTAAACTAAAAATTATAATCTATGCTTTAGTAATTAATCAAAATTAGAATAAAGATAAATAATCTCCTTTTTTTTAATTTTTTTATTATAAGACAAAAACCAAAAAGGATAAGTTCAACAATAACCAGTCGCAGAGGTTAGAACAACCACCCCTCTAGGTTCAAAGCCTGCTCCAATCTTTGTACCTACTTCTAAGCAGGTACATAGCAAGTTAGAGCCAACTAAATCTATGCCCAACCCAGCTGGAACTGGCACTTACATAGAGAACACGAATCTCAACGTAAAATCAGTGGAATTCAAAAGAGTGACTACTGCTTAATAAGATACTGCTGCACTTGCTGGAACTGCCTCATAGTTAGGTGTAACATAAAGCACAGATTTGAATACAAATCTGCCCACTTTCACCACTCAAGGGTCATTTTAAAACACCCTACCAGCTTCTTAGTAGCTGGCACCTAGTTAAATAAGCATGTTGGGCAGTAATGCTTTCAGACCTCAGAATGTCCGTAGTCCACCACCTCCCCAGACATTCCAAGTAAATCAATAAATAGTGCAAATGCAATAGTAGCTTGATCAAAGAATATAGAGGGCCATCACTGAAAATGTCAAAGTGAGACTTGAAGATCTTATTGAAGACCCAAACATTGCACTACCCAAAGAGGAGATTTAGGAACAAATCAAGTTCATTTGCAATAACACAGGTAAAACCAACTTTGCATAGAAACTAGAGGAACTGAAAACATCAGTATCATAAGATCCCTAAGTAAACTTGAAGTGGTTTATACATTACATATTGACTCGCAGAATATCTTAAGCTGCTAACATTCTAAATCCTAGAAAGTAATTGTAGCAAATGCATATCATTTGATGAGAGGAGCTATAATTTTTTTGTTTAATGCTATTTTATTTGTACATCTTTGCATTGAATAATATTTTTATTTTGTTTAAATACATTGTGTTTTTAAGACATTCAAAATGAGTCATTTCAAAAAAAAGGTTTTTATACAGGGTAATTAGAGTATTATAATTTCTATGCTTGGGATTTCTTCTTTAATTCTACTCTATGTAAGAATCATTTGTTTTTTGCTAGTTAGTTTCATAGACTAATTAATATTTGACATCAGGGAATTCAAATAACATCTTTACTAATTCTTCTTTTAGTAGATGCTATATTTTACTTTAAGCTCTTTCAACCAATTATATACTCTACCAAAAATAGTTTGATAAAAATTTAATAATACTATTAATTTTTAAATTCTTATGCAATCATATAGAAATCAAAACTTATAAGAAATTCTAAGGCTTTATTCATCACTTATACATAGAGATGATCAAACAACTAAACCCTAAGGAGTCAATCTCAAATGCTATAAGTCAGGCTGTAGACTTATTCAAAAAGTGTCTACTTGTGGATAAAGAGAAGTTACTCCTAGTTGTCCAAAGAACTTAACATAGTGGCAGCTTGATCAACCAATATCTCAATAATCTTGGACAATTCCTAGGAGGACTAACTGTTGCTGGTATAGTATATTTTGTATTTTTTGAAAATTACATGATTTAATATTATTTTTAACAGGCCAATTTATGCTAAAGAATTAGATATAAAGAAACTGCTAAACAATTGAAAGATTTTTTATAATCTATGAAAAAATACTCTTTTTTTGTTTAGTTGAAGCATATGTTTCAGATAGATTGAGGCCAGTTGTTATATTTGTTAGCAAAATCTTAAAAGAATGCCAAAAGTCAAGCATATTTAAACCCCAAAACCCTTGGATCAAGGCTAATTTAGAAATCTTAAGAGAGATTTATGAATTACATATGTAAGCAAATGCTCAGAAAGATGAGACAGCTTTAGAAATAGAGTCACTCTTTAGGACAATGGGAATCCAAAATGTTACAGATATTAAGCATTAAGGCTTCCTAAAAGCATCAATAACTAGATAATTTATATCTCAATCTCAATAAGTTGAGTATAGCCACTTGATTAACAAATCTTCTCTCATACCACCTCCACCAGCACTCTTCTAAAACTAGCAGCAATTATTATGAAAACATTATTCATAGAATTAATTAGTTTAAGCTTTTTTATACCTATTTATTGTTTAGCAAGTTCCAATGAGAAATCAAAGTGCTTCACCTTCACCAAATCTCTTTTTACCACAATCTAGCGGGCTATTCCCAGTTAATGGCCAAGCTTAAAATGCTGAACTAAATCTTTTACTCTAGCAGTAATAAGAAATTCATCCTAGAGTAATTGTCTCCCCTGAGTTTATGCAACACTTCTCATGGCTTGGGCCAGAATGTGAGGCAAAACTAAGAACTATAGTGGGAAAAGCTGTAGATTCATCTATTGTGGAAATATTACCACCAGTAGTTGATAGATCTGTAACAATTTCCATAAATAATAAATTGATGAGACTTTTTCATTCATTATTTAGAGAAGTAAAAAAAGAGAAAATTTAGCTTTAAAATTTTATGATTGCTCTGATCACAACCAGAGAGCTTGTGCTTAAAGATTTTGCATTCGATAGTGATCAAAACAAAATATTAAGAGCTGCTGACTTAATAGTGCAGAACTTAGCTGGATCCCTCGCTCTTGTTACTTGCAGAGAACCCCTTAAAATGTCTCTAACTACAAACTTAAAGAAGTCAATTCAATAACTTATCGTAGAGACCAACCCAGAGAAAGCTGAATAAATGAATGAAAACTTCATCTCAGATATTTCATCAATAGCTAGCAGAGAAAACCTTGAACTTGGTTGCAAACTTATTAACAAATCAGTTGTCTAAAAAGCTCTTACTAGAGTGAGAGAAGATCTTTAAATAAGATCAGCTATTGAAAGAAGAAAGCAATCTCAAGGTAGACCAGGACCATTTTTAGTTGATGATAATATGGCTTAACAATTTGCTGAGTTGCCACCCTAACTTAAACCAAATTCAATGGGACTTACCGAATCACAATTCTAGGTCTATGAAGATTTCTAGAGATAAAACAGATCAGCAAGAAGATAAGATTCATTATAAGAAGGTAAACCTCTCAAATACTTACATTATTTAATGTATTTGATTATGAATGTTTAGCAGAGCAGCACAAATCAATCCTTGTTTATTATTTTTAATAATCAGTGAATCTAGCGTAAGTGATATCGAAAGCTTGTTAAGAGCTCTTGAAAGACTACCAGCTTTGGATGAAGTTATGAAGCATCAATTAAGTTAGAAACTAGCTCTATTATCTTAAGAGCAGGACTAAGAGGAGATTCAGAAACTTTGGTTATTCTGCCAAAGACTGTTTTTAGCTTCATGTGAGAAATTCATTTAAACAAACGATATTGACCAAGTTTCTGGACCTTTAGAAAGCTTAAATTTCATTGTTAAAAGCTTCAAGATTGAGGACTTTTAGAAGTAATTGACTACTATTTTCTTGGAGTCTAATGATATCTACCCTAACAATATCAATCTTACTGTAATCCTCATGAAAAACAGCATTATTTCAGTATCAGAGTGGGACTCAAACATTGCTAGTCATTTAAGAGAATACATGTAATTCCAGCAACCAGATATTTTCATGAACTTTATCATAAACTTCATCTAGTAAGCCATTATTTAGGAGAAGATCTTCAACTAAGGTCAGTTCCCAAATATGATGTCTGTTATCGAAAAGCTATCTGAACAAAAGAGTCTATCAAAAGTCCTTAATCCAATTATTGAGGCATTAAAAGCAAAGTTAGTCTGGAACAAGGACAAACTTAAAGGGTACATACTCTAATGGGCTTAAATTTCCTTTGAAGAGAATAATTAAAAGCAAGAGTAGGAAATCAACAAATTCTTCCATAATCTTTCAGAAATTGGGTTCTATAAGGATTCAGAAATTATGTACAACTTCTGCAAGGTAATGGTTGAAATATCAATCGAAAGAGCTCTTTTCATGCAAAATGGAACTAAAAGACCAAGTGATAGATTAGACTATAGATATATCGAAAGTTTCTTGAAACTTATGGTTGTGTTATTAAAAACTTCAGAAATAAATAAGCATGAATTTATGTCAAAGCTTTTTGAAGCTATTTAAGGAGTCTTAGATGAAGATCACAAATCAAAGAAATCAGAGTTCAATTAGAAACCTTACTATAGGCTGCTTATCAATATACTAACTGCTGTCAATAACTTGCAATTCATTAATCCAAAGACTCATTTGCTTATTCTTTTCAGTTTGGCTGATCTATTTAGTAAACTGAACCCAAATAAATATCCAGCCTTCTCATTCGCTTGGTTAGAACTTATATCTCACAAATAGTTCATGCCGCATTTCCTAGCTTTCTAGAATAACTAACCACTCTAATAATATATGGACAATCTATATTAGTCTTAAAATTAAAGAGGGCAATCCCAAGCTTCATCATAATAGGCTGCTGATAATACTTTCTATTAGAAATGGTTTAAGTTCAAGGAACTTATTGTAAATCTATTTACCTTCTTGAAGAATAATATGATCCCAGGCTAACCACTATCGGACCCACTAGTAAAGTACTATGAAGCCACCTTGAGAGTTGTACTCGTTATCAGACATGACTTCCCAGAATTTTTGTGCGACTTCTACTTTAACTTTGTCAACAGTTTGCCTGAACATTGTATCTAACTTAGAAATATCATTCTATCTGCCAATCCTAAGAGTGTTCCATATCACAATCCTTTCAGCAAAAACCTCAAGGTTGATCAAATCAAGGAAATTTACAACAAACCTAGAATGCTTTCAATGAGCTACGATAGTTAGACCCATAGTATCTATGAAAATTAAGATGCTGGCTTCAATGATCACCAAGTCTACCTTGCTATTATGAACTTGAGAGAGGATCTTGAAAAGTACTTCAGAACCAAGAGTTTAAACCTTATTCAAGTTATTTGCGATAAACTTATGCAATCTGAAGAGATCCTGAATGGCAGACGTAAAATTAACTCAAATATCATTAATGCAGTTGTTTTGTTCATTGGCAATCATACCATCTAGAAGAACTCTCCTGACTTCAAAGAAAAAGAGTGCTATGAGATGTACAAGAAAATCATATAAAGTTTGAATAATGAGACTAGATCTTGCTTCCTCAATTGCCTCGTAAATGAACTCAGATACATCAATAGTCAAACTTATTTCTATTCTTGGATTGTGCTCTATCTATTCTCAGACATTTTAAATAAAAAAAACTTCATTTTGATTTTTGTCCTAATATATAATTTAATATTATAACTCAATTGTTTATAAAATTTTAATTAACTTCTATGCAGATATTTTATCAATGATTTCTTGTATTAAAAATAAGTTTTTATTAGCAATAATTATGCACTTTAACCTTTAAAATAAAAACACGGTTTCTTAAAGTCGAGAATTCATAAATAAAAATAGCAATAAAAAGATTCTAAAAAGAATATTTATTAAATTATACTTTTATTAACATAAATTTACGAATCAAAAGCTATAATTAAGATACAATTTAAAGGTTAATAAATAGAACACTTAATTCAAATATGTTTTTAAGTTTTAATTGAAGAAAAAATCCTTTAAAATAATTATTAGAAATAAATATAATATCTGAAATTAAAATTAAAATTATTTATCCAGGAGTAAATAACCCGAATTCTTATTGAAAGATTGCAAGTACATGAACCTTACCCATGGGGATTGTGTATTACCTTCCGTGAGCTCCTTCAAAACCCCAAGTACAACTTCCTTGTAAAAATAGTCTATTTGTTTGTAACAAATCCTTTAAGATTATTTTAATGTATATTATATCTTTATTTTTCCTAAAGAAATCATTTGTGTTGCAGAACATGGAAATGTTTGAACAGCTATTCCAAACAAGGCTACAACCTCTCCTTCCCACATGGTAGAGCAAACGAGTGAGCGATCAGTAACTTCTTGACTAACAGTAAATGTAACAACAACAGCAAAATCAATCACAACAATAACTAAACACTGCCAGCTAGTAATGAACATAAAGAGTTTTATTAATTGTGAATGAGGTTTATTACTAAATAAATTTACTTTATGACTTATATTATAGAAGAGTTTAGAATAATAGTAACATAACGAAGAGAAGCAATGACACTGTAGTGTGATGTTGTTTAAAATACTCCTAAATCTAATATAAATTTCTGATGATTTTAAGCACACATTCATTTCTACTTGGCATTGACTTACTCAATTTATTATTGTCAGAATACTTCTAAATTATATACCAATGTTCTTATATTTATTTTAGTGAATATAAAATTAAACTTTTACAATAATAACAACCAAGAACGCTTGTTCTTTTTTTCATTGTACATGTTTAATTTATCCCTCCACTTCAAAATGTATATTAAAAATCTATCATAAATTTATATATTTAATTTCTAGGATTAAATTACTACAAATTTAATCCCCCAATAATAATATAATCATTAATGGAAAATTTAATAAATGTGTGTTTTATGAAATCATGAATGCCATGATTTTAGTATATAAATATATCGTCAGAAACTAACTATATTATCTTACTTAATTTCCAAATTTCCAAATAAAACTTATATTTTTTGTATTTATATGCACTAAATCGAATTAAGTGCAATAAAATCATAATATTTTTTTAGTAAATCTATGAAAAATTGCTTTATAATAAAAATAAAATCGAAATAACTATATAAGTTTTTAAATTCAAATACTTTTAAATTATAACAATAAATTTCCATTTGAATGTCTAATTAATTTAAATATTTTACTATTTATTTATATATAGCTAATTTGAATTTTAATATAGATCCTATTCTTAAACTGGTAATTTTTATACTCGAAGTCTAATTAAGAAAATCTTAACAATAATTCATCAACATCCCAGCAGCTAAATCGCTCTCTTTCAAACCCTAGATAGCAAAATGCGTTTAGTCCCACAAACACAGCAGGGGGTTTAGGGGCAATTGGGGGTGTATAACCTGGGTAGGCAAGCAACAGCATGAGCAATTTCTTCAATACTAGGGGACCAATTAGGCCTTAGAATTTATTGGCAATGGCTCATGGCAACAAAAATAAAATTGTACATTTTTCTTTAAGATTCTACACATAAATTATATAATATATAGTTTGAGAATATCTAAAGAACTAATTTATTAAAACAATGATAATAGCAGTAATAGTGGGAATAATAATCAAGGAGGCAGACCTGGAAGCGCCAATTCTTAAAAAGTGCAGCTACCTTAAGCGAGAGACTTTATAAGGCAAGACCAAGATGCAGCACGTATGATGATGCAGTCAAATTAATTAGATCCTGCTCAACAAAAAATGCTTATGGAAATGATGAGAAACAATCCTAATCAAGCTGGTTTTATAGTAAAATGAATTTATAGACTTCATCTTTTGCCTAAGAACTTATTAAATTTACAAGATTTTGATCAGTTCAATGATTATGGGGATGATGATGGCTATGGAAGCGAAGGGGACGACGATGAGGACGGACAAAATCAAAGAGCAGTAAATTACACTCCAGAGGAATAATAGGAAATTTTGCGAAGTCTACTTAAAGCTGGGGCCCAAAACCCTGAGTTTATGAAAGTCTTAGATATATTGCAAAGAGACGAGGAGTTGAGACCTCTGATATTTGAACATGAAACTTTACTCATTGCTCTTAAGGATATGTTCAATCTCAAAGCAGAGTCCATGTTAAGTATACTACTATAAATACAATTATAAATTAATTTAAGAATAAAAAGGTAGGGGAATTATTTTATTAATTTCCTAATAAACCTAGTAATCAACAAGGTTGTAAGGAGAGATATATAATCAATAAATCTATTGTCTAATTATAAATTTTAATTATAATTCTTATTAAAAGGGTTAAGACCTATATAACTCTCTATATTATCATAAAATATACTTACAGCTGCTGAAACTGAAATGTATGAGAGTTCCAAGGTAAGAGATGAATTGTAAGCTTATATATCATAAATTAATTTAATGTAAGCTACAAACAGCGATTTGAATAAGCGGCTCAGAGACCTAGCTGCATCCCAGTAGCAATAACAATTACCCTCAAATCCCATCCCATCAAATTCAAAACCAGATACCTAAAATTAAGAAATCTCCGTCAACCTAATTCAAGAGCCAAAACCATCTCAAGACACAAAACAATTGGACAAACTATAAAAGTAGAACGATCTCTCATTGCAAGAAATTGAAAGACTTAGAATTGAAATGATTAAACTAGAGCAATAAAAGTAAGATCTGACTTGGGAATTGACTTAAGAAAAACAGCAAAGGGAAACTTAAGAGAAAGAGTAAGAGTGTACTTTTAACAATCTTTTTGAAGAATGCCAGCAGCTGAAAAAACTCAATGAAACTCTTAAGAAAAATGAACATGAAAGCAAAATATAGGTGGAGTAGAGAGAAAGGGAAATGAAAAATGAGTTGAATGAGCTTAGAAATTAGCTTAAAAGTTAGGAGGAAGTTAAGATATTGTAGAAATACATTTGAATTTGGAAAATTAATTATAAATATATTTAAATTATTTAAAAATCGTGGCAGTTAAAGTTGTCCAATTTAAACGATCTAGGGCTCATTCGATAGAGAATTTAAAATTAGCTGGACTTTACTATTGGCGGTACTATTTCATCGCATCCTTGGAGCGAGATAACTTCACTTTAATGTGAGGGTACAATTTAATGAATTTAGAAGTGCTTAATTAAAGTCGAGTTATCTCGCTCCAAGGATGCGATAAAATAGTACCGCCAATAGTAAAGTCCAGCTAATTTTAAATTCTCTATCAAACGAGCCTAAAATCGTTTAAATTGGACAACTTTAACTGCCACGATTTTTAAATAATTTAAATATATTTATAATTAATTTTCCAAATTCAAATTTATTTCTACAATATCAAATTATAAATACAAATATGTATGAGATATTATTTAGTTTATAATAAAAAGTTTATTCAGTAACATAATTAAATATTTTTGAGTGATCATTTGTTTTTATTGTAAACTATATTTAATTTTTTTAAAAAAATTATTTATATCAATCCTCGACAATAAATCAAAGCTAGAAGTAGATCTAAAAAAGAATCAATAATTCATTGATCTACTACATAAGGAAATTTAGATGCTTGAGAAAGAAAACGATAACGCCCATAGAAAGTTGAACTCTACTCTTAACTCTATCCTCTTTTAAAGCCATATAAATCAAAATTTCCTGCAAAACTTAAAGAATGCTGATTAGACCTAAAACTCAAACATTTTGGTTGATAACACACCTGCTAGGAGAAATTTGTCTACGAGTTTCCAAAATAGTGGATTAATTGATTAGAAAACCGACTAGTCACTGATAGGTTAGCCTGTTTTTGGTTTTGGATAATCAACCCAAAGACTTAAAATGCTTATGAGCGAGAACAATAAATCTCAGGGCAATCAATCATTCATAGCACACTCGATATATTATGGTCTTGGAGGAGGCATAGGAGGCAATCATTAATCTAGCTAACACTAGAACAATATTTATTTCTAAAGAGGTGATTCCTTAGTGAGATCCAATTCCATTGAGGTAATTCTATTTGATGACGACGAGAATAAGAAGCATAACATGTATGCTTTAGGAGAAGAGGAAAAGTCGGATCATGTTTAGGCAAACTTTAGTATCTAGAACAAATAGTCATGGCTAAAAACTAAAGCTCTACTCACGGACTTATCCCCAATTAATTCAATATCTTCTTAACAAAACGACAAATCAACTCAGAGATAACGCTAATAATTTAGAAACCTTTAGGATGCAGAAGAAGAAAAATCTGAAATTCTCGGTACTATCCCTTAGACAGCTACTTACACTCACCCTGTAAAATATTATGAAGAGCAAATTCGCAAAATGTAGCTAGAAATTGAAAAATAAAAGGACGAAATTAAAGAACTAACTTAGAAACTTAATCATACCAACACTCAGCAAAATCATTTCATATAAAATAGAACTGATGATAGTCCATACTAAGACACAGAAGAAAGGAAGATATTCGCAACACCTTAAAACAACAACATATTGAGTAGCTAATATCAATAGCAATTTTAGAATGCTTTTGGTGATACTGGCGCCAATAAAGTGTGATTGCTAGTTTTTTATATATACTTAATTATCAATCTTATTGAATGGTGAAATTAACTACCACCCTAACATTCAAATGACGAGCAATATCAATCCAATGTATTCTAATGAGTAGTCTCCAATGATGGCTACATTCTCAAACTAAAAGGATAGATAATTTTACTCTTAATACAATCCAGATATTAATCAGCATTTTTCTTCGTAAAATTCTTCAATGCCAAAGACTTCTGAAGCAGAGAGATAGAAAATAATTGAAGAGTATCGCTACAAAATTTAAAATGATTTTGCAAATAAATTGAAAGAAATAGGAACAAAATTAATTTCTCTTTTTAAGAGGTTTAATCCAGCATAGAATGAGTTAAATCACTACTATCAAGACATTAATGTTTCTCTTATCAAAGAGATAATTATGGATATAACAAATCGTTTAGATTACATGTTTGAAATGGGAATGCTTCATCATCAATCCAGAATACCTAATACACCTTCCTAAGGTTTAATGAGTTAAGGTGTCGGAGGTTAGCCGTTCTAGTATTTCCCACAATCAATGGCTAATGTAAATTTTGGGTAAGCAGGCCCTGGTAGCTTCAGTGGCCAAGGACACCCAACTTGGATGGGAATGCCAAATAGTGCAGGAATGGCTTTAGGCTCACAAATTGGATCTACGACTATGGATCAGACACCTTTTGAACTTAAAAATCTTTTCTTAGAAGAGAAGGAAAGAAGACTGAAGGTTGTCGAAGAATTACACAAAACTCAAGAAAATTTTATGAAATACAAATTCGAAAATGAAAAGCTAAAGTAAGACTTGATTGCTGAGAAGCAAAATAATCAAACTATGGTCTACTCTGGTATGCATCAGGATGCCTTAAATCATGATAAGTTAGTCATGGACTATAACTTAGCTTAAAGAAGACTTGACATGCTGCAAGTTAAATATATTAAATTTGGGGGAAGTTTCCTGCACTTATCTTTTTAAATGTAAAATTTAAATAAATTTTACATAAATTCAAAAATTGTATATTTTTATGACCCAATAAATATTAAGACGAAATTGAGGTATGATAGGAAGAGCAATACCTTGAGTTTAGATAATAACTAATAGAGTTGAAAACAAGTGGAATTATCTCAAATACTTAAGATATATATATAATAGATACATTCGATCCTTACATTCCAAAGAGCTCTTAGATGACTGGTATTCAAAATAAACGAGATAGTGCTTGGATGGTGCTTAGAATCCATGCTAATAGAGATATTGACAAATTTATTAAATCAAATGTAATTATAACAATGAAATTAGTCCGCAAGTTGGTTGATAGTTGTTATAAAGATTAATTTAATAGAAAATATTAAAAATTTTAATGTAGGAAATTTCCCTAAAATTTTTTTATCATAAATGAGTGCAGGAAACTCCCCCCCAAATTTTTATTTAATTAAAAGATGAAAACCTTAGTTTGAAGCTTAAAGTAGCAAACGCAGAATCAGAGCTACTAGAAGAACGTTATAAAAAGTAACACAGCATGGAATATGGATTAGATTTATATAAAGACTAGCTCAAATCTAAAGTAGAGGAGCAGAAGTAAAAATATGAAGTAGAGAATCTTAATCTGAAGTAGGAAGTCAGCAAATTAAACTTTAAGATAGAATCTTTGATTGAGAGAAATAAAGTAATGAGAGAGGAGATGTAAATGCGCATGGATCGAATCACAGAGCTTGAACATGAAAACTTTTAATATTCGAAGGAGTAGTATGTTCTGTAAAATGAACTTGACTATGAAGTTATTAAAAGCTCATAAATTTCAAACAAAAAGACTTCCATAAAACAGCAGCAAAATAAGTAATTAATTTATAATTTATAATAAAACTTTAACTTAGATAATATTTTCCTGGGATTATTTCCCCATAAAATATTGGAAATTCTATTGAGATTTAAAAATTAATGACAATTAATGCAAATCTTGAAGTAAGAGTCTCTGAACTTCAGCATAAACTTGCTTAAGTCGAAGTAGAGTTAAGAAAATCTGAAGATTTAAGTAAATTAAGAAGACTTACTTTAGAAGAAGAAGCTAGAAGGATTTAAATTGAAAATTAAAGACTCTAGGACGACTTAAGACTTTAACAGGATATAAATAAAAGATCAAGCGCATCTTTTGGATTCGAAAATAACATGTTATAGAGTAAACTTTTATAAGTGAATGAAAAATCTAATGCCATTTCCAAATTAAGATACATTCTTGCTAAAAATGAGTTGAGAAGAGAATATAGAGCAATGCTAAAATTTGCCACTAATTATGTTGAATAAAAAGCTAAAGTTAATAAGTTAAGTTCATCTCACATGTCCATAGGCATGCTTAATGAGACTGGCTATCAAAGAATATAACAATTGGAAGATTAACTTTTTAGGACAAGTAATGTGAATGGCTAACTAACCATAGCATTAGGAAAAGTACTTAGATCTGCAAATTAAAAGAAGGGTTTGTTTTATTTTATTACATTAAAAGAAACCAATCAAACTGAGCTTAAACAGCGCAATTTCTTCTCAAACTTTAGATTATCTATTTTAAGGTCTAAAAGATAATAGAGAAGTCTTTGAAATCAGCTTAAGCAAATGTCAGCTTGATAACTAAGATTTAAACAAGATTTGCTAACTATTATAAACAGACTAGAGAATTTAAAATTTAAGGATAGGATCGAATAGATTTACTTAATTACAACCACTAATTGATTTACTAAGCTAAAAATCTAGACAAATATTGGTTCTAGATATTTCAAATGCATAAATAGATTTATCTAACCTCGATTAGTTTACACAAGTCTTTAGTTAGATGATAAATCTATAGGAATTATCTATTTCAGGAATAATTACTAGCTCTCTATCTTAAAATGAGGGTAAAATCTAGCAACTTATGAAATCGATAACTTAACTAAGAAATTTGAAAGCCTTAGACATTTCAAAGAATAAATTTCTAACTGATGCTCTGAACTTAACTCTCTCATCAATTAAGCAACTAAGCAATTTAGAATCTTTGTCTCTAAGTTCTATAGGAGTTGGAGATGATTCAAGTAAGCAACTTATTTCTATGATTGCCTCAACAGAGAAGTTGAGAAAGTTGAATTTGAGTGGGAATTCAAAGCTCAGCTCAATAAATATCGAATATGCCTTGTAACAATTGAAAAGGGATGCTAGAATTGAGGATTTAGACCTTAGTAAATGTCAAATAAATACTTAAACTTGCATCTAAGCTCTTGCTGATATAATTTATTCAAATAAAAACATTAGGTCTCTCTATCTGTAAAAAGTAAAATTGACTGACTCTTTGGCTTATTGCTTAATAAAAGCCATAAGTGAATCTCTTAATATTGAGAATCTTAAACTCGACTTTAATGACCTTGGCCCAGTATTTCTGGAAAAATTGTCAAATATGATGATTATCAATAAAGTAGATCCATAAAATTTGAATAAGAACTATAGCACTGGTTAGATAAGTAATAATAGCTTTTAAGATCAAGATTCAAATACTTCAATGATTGGAGGTATACTTTTGTTTAAATAACTTCCTTATAAGTTATAAGCATGAAGTTTAACGACACTTCTTCATATAATTCAGTAGGTAAATCAAAGGCTTTAAACCAAGGACTTATAACTTTATCCCTAGAAGGCAATAACATTGGAGACCGAGGAACTATAGCTCTAGCAAAGCTGATAAAAACTCCAAATGAGCACACAAAGCGCATCAGGTCCATTAATTTGAATGAATGTGGCATTTCAAGTATTGGATTTGAATAGCTGAAATAAGCACTGCATGAAAGAGGCAACTTGGCTTAGAGTTACCCTAGTTTGACTCATGTTAAGGTTTCAATTGAAAAAAACAACATTAGCCAGTGATTATGTATAAAAACTATTAATGTTTTAAATAAGTTTATTTCTTAATCTGTTTTCTTTACAATGAAAAGAAAAATGTAGGGCGTTTTGAGATTAATATAATAAATTAATTTTTAAGAAAGTTACAAATAAACAGTAAATTAAAATCATGAAGTCTAAGAATAAAGATTAGCCTAGTTAATTAAGATCTCAAAGAGAGAGAAAAGATTAAGTTTAATCTAATAAAAAAGACTCAAGCTCATCATCCTCTTCTAGCAGTAATTCTTCGAGCTCTGAAGAGGAATATAAAAATTCAAAATCAATTATTAAAGTTGAAAATCTAAGACCAAGCAGTGCATCGAAATCGATAAACGTGCATCCATTGTCAAGCAGAAACTAACCTACTTCTCATCTACAAAATAAAACTATAGATCTCTAGTAAGACCAAACTCAAAATCAGCTTTAGAGCAATCATTTAAGAACGAATAGTTAGGGCTCTCGCAGCAAGCATTAAACACTTCCTAAAGACGAAGATGAAATGAATATTTTCAATAGCGAAACTAAATTTAGAGCAATTATAACGGAGTGTATCCAGCCGCTTCTCAAGACTCAGAAAAATTAAGTATTAGAATAGAACAAAATAAATGCTGAAAATGCTCACATGCAAAACTGAATTAATGAAATGTGTGTGCATATTCAGAAACTTCAAAAAGATACTGAGCAACTAGTCCTTATATAGAGTAGGATCACGGATATTGAGTAAGTTTCAGAAATAGAACAAAGAAAAAGTAAAATCTATCAAGATGGAGTGCAAGAAAAATTAAAGTATTATCATGAAAAAGTCAATGATTTGCAGTAAGAGATCAGACATGTCGATCACATGTTTGACATTCAATAATTCATATGCATTATTTAGGTAAATCCCCCTTACTTTATTTTAATTATTAGAGACAAAAAGATTGACAATAACTTTGATTTATTAATGCAGTAGAAAGAAAAAGTGAGCAAAGAGATGCATGATTTTACTACTTTATAAACAGAATTATATGCAAGTCTAGAAAATAAAATCAGAGACCTTGACTATCAACAAAAAAGCATTGATCACTTTTTCAAGAACAATAGAAACATTTTGGATGATTTTACACAAAAACTTGCAAAATTTGAATATTAAGCTGAGAAAAAGTACGAAGGTCTTAACGAATTTATTGAAAAGGACTTTGTCAATATGCAAAATACAATGAAAAGGATTGAAGAACAGATTCGCTCAAATATGCTAAATTTTAACGATTTATATTAACAACTAAAAATAACTGAAAATAGAGTAGAACCTGCTTTCAAATCTATTAAAAATATTGATAATTTTATCACTCAATCACTTCCCTTCCTTATATAGTTATAAAATAATCTATGGTAAAATTTTCTTTAATTATACAGTTGCATGTCAGCGACTCATTATAGGAAGTTTTAAATGTTTAAGATAAGTTCAAATTAATGCATTACGACAATAGAAAAATGAAAGAGCTTTATGAATATATAAATATGATATCTGAACAAGATGATGAAAAGGCTTTTAATAAACTCACAATTGATAAAACTAAAGCTATAGTACCCTTATTTCATAAAAGACTGGATAAATTGAGTTTCTAATTGATTTTTCAATCGGTATTTTATCAATTAAGTTTAACTTATTCCATTTTATGCGTTAGAAAGAGAAAGGATGCATGCGCTTTGAATACGGTAGAGACTGGAAATTGCACATGTCAGAAGAGTAGATCGATTATATTGATAAGGGTTACACTCTAAGTCTTGACACTAAGTTCCAACAATTGCAAAAAGCACATAATATGATTTTACATAGAGAACAGCAGATTCGAGAGGAGGTTGAAGACGCACTAAAACACAAAGATTAAAGTAATAGTAGGGGTGTTTCAAAAATGGGTTCGAGAATTATGATGTAGGGGGGAGGTGCCGACTCAGGGCAGGTTGTGTTTTACAAGGAGTTGATAGTTGCGAGGTATTCATCTAAAAGAGAGAAACTAGTAGCTTCATTTAATGCTAGAAAGAATAAAGCTAAAGAAATGAAAGCGAGGAGTTACAAGTGTAACAAACATTTTAATATATCAAAATATTTTGAAGATTATTGTAGTAGAAGTAAATGCTAGATAAATTAATGAGAGAGTAAGAAGAACTCTAATCTGAAGATGATATATCTGTATCTTCTAGTGATGAGGATTCTTTTCAATCATGAAAATAATCAGAAATGTTAATTTTTAAATCTAAATGGATTCAAGCATAAATTATTATTTCAATGAAAATTTATTATTTAATAATTGAAACATTAAATCAGAAAAAAAATCAAAAGAATCATTCTTTTTAACATATGACTACTAGATAAATCAAATTATTAAAGATTTTAGGTTCACTTATTTTGGGCTTTTTCCAGATCTTTAATTAAGTTTGATATCTTAAAAAGGTATATATTTAAATTTTAAAAAGTATAAGATACACCTTGCAAATTAAGCTATAATTATTGTACTTATTATTATATTATTTCATATTTTTTTAATAGAAAGTTCTGATAGCAAAAATCTCCATTTCTTTCTATTTGAAATTATCATAAATCATTTTATATATCATGAATAAGAGACTTCAATAAATTTAACAGCCAATCAAATTTCCACCACTTTTTAATAAAACAAGACGGTTCATGGCTCCCTGCTCCTCAATACTAACTCTCTACATTTACAATAGAGACCTCTGAGCAAATCTAAACGAGAACTATAGCAGCATTTGATTGAAATCAAGCACTTATTCGATATTGATGAAGCCTCAGAGAGATTAGAAGAGAATCAATCGCCATCTTTATAACGGAAAATATCTATTAAAAAGGAAGAAAGAGGTATCTCCCCTAAAAACAAGTTAGCACTGAGATCTCAATCGTTTTTAGTACCAGACTAATTGAAAGAAAAGATGCAATTTTTACTGCAACTTGGCTTTAAGTAGACATAGAAACTTCAAAAGAAGATCAATAAGCTCGTCAAGATTCATAAACAATAGTCAATAGCATAGAATGGAACTTTAGCAAAGGGGCTTGAAAAAGTAAAGAAGGCGAAAACTAAATTTACTGACATGGTAGATTATCTGGATGCCAAGGTGAACTTACAAATTACTGAATATAACAAGAATGTTTAAAATCTGCAAGTTGAGTTTGTTGAATTCAAAGACAATATTCAAACTGAATATGTTGATTTCTTTAAAAATCGAAAGCGAATTAGAACTGAGATATCAGTAATGACAAAGGAAACTAATGAAAGAATTGATAGTTTTAGTGGGTTAATAGAGAAATATGGATCTAATCACGATACTATGAACTAAATTATTCCAATTGTTGTTGAGAGCTTGAATTTAATTACAAAGGCATTTTTCAAGGATAATGAGGAAAGATAGCTTTTGAGTAAGAAATTGAAATTTTAGGACATTGCGAATGATGGTTATTTGCTACTTGAAAATGCAAATTAAAAAACCGTTAATAAGCTCAATAGTAACAAAATTGGAAATGGATCTGAAGGCAGCTCTCCTACTAAATAATTAAATTAGGCTAAGAGAGACTTTATCATCGACAATATTTAGAATTAGGGCATACCAATAGAATGCTCATTGTAAAGTTCTATAGCAAAGATAGCTATTCATAAGCCAGAAATACCACTTCCAGAACTATTTACTGGAAGCATATTCTTGAAACATCTAGCTCATAGAAATAACGATTTGACAAGAAGTTAAGTTCAATAGATTTTAGAAAGCTTTAATAAAAGAATGGAAACCCTAATCCACGCCTAATCAATTTTTACAGATTTATAGCTGACTCCCAAGACTATGTTCGATGATTTTTATCTTCAATTTAATAGCTCAGGTTAAATTTAAAGACCTGCTTCAAGACATGCAAGGATTCTAGTATTTACAATTAATTTTATCTATTATATTAGTACCTTCGTAGACACAATTCACTAACAATCTAATCTAAGGAAGGCTTTTGGACTTAAATCAATCAAATAAAGGCTTAATGAACCATTAAAATAACAAATCTCGCAATAATAGTTCATTGGGGATTTCAAAGTCTGTGGGAGTTAATAATTTTTCTTCAGTTAATCCATAAATTTTGAATACAATTTCCGGAATTTAAGGCTAACATAACAATGTTAATTCCTTATATAAATAGAAAATTCTACAACGGATAGAGATGAAAACATAAAAACTTGAGAGCTATCAAAAAGAAAGGGAATCAATGACTAATGATTATCTCAATAAAACATTTGACGATATATAAGCTTCATAACTTTTTGGAAATACTGCTACAAGTTTGGCAAATGATCTTCACTCTCTAGATACTTTAAACAACTTATAAGTCATTATATTTTAAACAGTGGTCTATAGATCATGAATCATAATGCAAAATAGATTGAATCAATTAACAAACAAGAAAAAGTCTCCCCCGATCAAAGATCTTCCGCTATGCTGCTTTTGCAAAATGCTTAGATTTCAGGAAATCATTAAAGAATATCCACTGGAGTTCAGTACATGAAGTCTAGAAATTTAGTCAATTAAAGTTTCTCGTCGATAAGAGGCCAAGACCTTAATCGAGGATAAAATACTCATATCAAGAGACCAACTACTTCTTCTGAGATGAATCACAAAAGAAATATTTTAAGTCAAAGCTTTACTCGTGCTGGTGGAGGATTCAATTAAAACCCTAGTAAGCCAGGGACTTCTTAACTTAAAAGAAGATAAGTAAATGGCGTTGGGCTTGAGCAGATTTAAGTCTTAGGTGCTCATAATCAATAAATGCAATACGAAGAAATGATAAAAAATACTACATACTCATAGAGTTTTATCAGTGCATTTAAATCAAATCAAAATTATATACCTACTCACCAAAAATGATTTATCGAATAATTTCCTTAATACTATATTTAATTGCTTTAGAATTTGAAATCTACAAATTTTGAATGAGATAATAAATCAACCTAATATAACTTAATTGTATAATCAAAAACAAACTAACATTAAAGCTATAAAGAACATAAAGCACCTAAGTATGGGAGATCAAATTATACTAGAAGGCCAGACCTTCTTCGAAAAGATCCAAAAGATAGTGCAAACTTGGAATTAGGTAATTTTAAAACTTTGACCTCCAAGACAAATATGTCTGAACCGGAAGTGACTTTGACCCTTACCCCATCTTATTTTAGGTCCATGACTAAAAAGACGCTCTTCTCTTTGTTCTCGGAAAGATTTCTGAAGGTTCAAAGAGACCCTTGACATCAGACTTTTTGTAAGTACTTGCCAACAAATTTGTCATTGCTTTAAAGCATCATGTGTTCAATATATTGACTTAATTTTAGTGTTTGGCTGCTTAATTATGAGTTCCCAGAGACCATTCTCTTGATCACTAAAGAGAAAATTGTTTTCGCGGTATCCCCTAAAAAGAGTAAGGCGCCAACATTTCTTGGCTTTTAATAATGCGGTTTATTAATTTACTTTGTTTAGAGCAACTACTAGAGACATTGGAAATACCTATGAACTATAATGGACCACAACTTGAAATTTTAGTCAGAGATGTCAAGCAGGACAACACTGCAGAGGTCATTGAAAAGCTTCTCTCAAACATAAGAGGGAATTCTCCAAAGGTGGGAGTCTTTTTGAAGGATCAAGAAGATGGTGAATTCACTAGCTCTGTACTATCTGCTCTTGATAAAAAGGGAATTGCTAAGCAAGAACTTAAAGACTTTATGGATAAGGTCAACATGGTAAAGATTAAGCCAGAGATCGATAATTTGAGAATTGCTGCTAAATTTGTCAAGTGGACATTTGACAATGTTGTCAATGAAGTAGAGGACATCATTGAGGTAGAAAAGCAAGTTAAACATGAAGCTATCTCAAAGAAAGTTGAAAATATGTTAGAGGACGACAAAAAGCTAGACAAATTCATTAAGACTAATCCAGGTGTGGTCTCAACCTTCCTTGAGTATCCTCTTTCAGTCTTAGTTCAAAGTGGTGAAAATTTCACTCTTAATAGACTGAACGTTCAAAGCGACACTAACAAACTTAACTTTGAAACAGTATACATTATTGCTAAAATAGATAAAAATAGGAAATTGTAGAAATTAATCAAAACCAAATTATATTTTTTTAATTTTAACCAACTTTACATTTCGTTTGTATTCGAACACATATAGCTCAATGTTTAATAATTTCTCAAATTTTAACCTGAATCTCTGATTTTAAAGCCCGATCTTCGAATTTTTCAACTTATTCACTAGTTTAGTTCCCAATAGTCATTTTAACTGACCAACTTTGAAAATGATTGGCAATCATTGACATCTATAACCAAATTCTCATGATCCAGAGTGGAATCACCATAAATGGTCAAGAACTCGTTGCTTGATGAGTGTTTCGTCAAATTTGAGACCATATCGTATTCTTCCATGTTTTAAAACCCCCAGCTCAGCAACTTTCAAGTCCTGCTCAACTGTTTGAGCACCAAATTTGACAACTTTAGTGGAGGAGGAGCCAAAATGGTCATTTTTATGAGCGAAAATGAGAGAGGTTTTTGGATTTCTGGGTTTGATTAGTTAAAATTAAAACTTAAAAGTGTGATTTGTAATAAGTGGCTTTAAATCAAGCAATTAAAGATTTAAACTGCTGTTTCTGTATGTATTGGTGTCTTCTCTAGCTTCTACACCCCAACTCATCCTCCTTCATCTCAACTTCACACAAATCCATGCTTGATGGTGCTGCACCACTGCTTCACGCTGAAAGCCCAGAGCTTGTTGACGTCTGTCTTGGTCATTGTCTTCAGAATCTGCGAGAGCCGCTTCACCAGGTGGATCCTATGAAAAGTTAGGTATAGTAAGCTTACTTGCTGTCTGCTTGCTCTTATCGGAGGTGCCTCTTGATGTAGGAGAACAACTGCTCGATTGGGTTAAGCCAGGGTGAGTATTCAGCGTTGAAAAGGACAGTCACCTTGAACTTCCTAGCAGTCTCCAGCACCTCTGAATACTTGTGAATGACTGCGTTGTCCATGAGCAGCACGAACTTCTTCTGGGCGAGATCCTTGTCTGTGCGCAGCTGGCGCAGGGTGTGATAGAGGAAGTTCTCGAATAGCACAGCATCGAAGGCCCCCTCAATGATTTGGCTAGAGATCAGCTGGTCCTTAGTGATTGCTGCTATGAAACTCATCGAGAACTGCTGCCTCTTAGTTTTTTCCTTTGTTATAGAGAGATTTCTAGCCATAGTGCCATAAGTCCCCAACCTTTAGCTGACTTGCTGTCTGACAACTGCAATGGGAGTATAATGTAATGATGGTTATATGCATCGATGTTACCAGAATCTGCTATGGGTGCTTAGTCGTTTCTCTAGTTGGGTATACTTAGCTTGGTATAAACTAAAGTAGTATAAAACCATGAAGCTATAGCATACCTTCCTATTCCTTCACTGTGACTATACTGCTGCTCTCTGCCCTGCTTGACAGCTGCAAGCGTCTAGGTGTAATACCTATCTAGTTTTCATGGCTGTTACATTGATCATCTCACTACCCTTACGCTTAATTGATTGCAGCCTGAGGCTGGCTAGGTTCTGAACTAATGGAGTAAGAGTAGAAGCCGATTTCAGAGGGGTTTATGGTTGA
>ARYC01003502.1:0-49582 GCA_000711775.1 Oxytricha trifallax
GCTATAGTTTAAGGAGAGATACGCATGTCAGGAAACTTGCGATGGAACATCACAGCTCGCTAGTCTAGTGGAAAGTGTGCCCAATACTATAAAGTCTTCGAGTCGCAGAGGAAGTCAATATGGTGCTGTGAGAACTTTTATTTTCTTGCAGGATGCTTTCAGTGCCTGAATTATAATGCTAAACAGCCAACAAGCAATGATACCTAACTGTTGAGACACTCTTGCGCAGGAGCTTTGCTATAGCAGCATAATTAAATACTGGTTTGACTTAGTCTATATTAATACTTGTACCATACCTAAGCTTAAGCAGTAAATCTAAATATTACTCATCCACAAATAGACCCTAAATTTCGCTAATTTCTATTTCTCATTTTGCAATTTGACCTAATTTCTCAACTAACCCCAATAAGACCCCAACTATACCCTACAAATCAAAGCACTTATAAACCTCACTAAGGGGTTTTGGGGTTTTGATTCTTACTGCATTATCTATTTGAAGGTGCGATATTTTTAATCATATTTGGCTTAATACATATACACACACTTCTAGGTAATATCAAGTATATTACTCTATAACATTCTTAGCATAGATTTAATAATTAAGAATGATAATTTGCTATATTATTTATTTAATTTCAGTCAAAAGCTGGCAACTCTCTTCAATTGAAAATTTTTATTGCTGAGATACTGCAATTTTGAGATTGTAAAACCACACAAATATGACTATTTCAAGAGATTTTATTGGTTTCCTTTACTGGCTTTCTCATTAAAGCAAATCATAATAAAAATTATTAACTTAAAAATGAAAATAAGTTGACGTAAAAGGAATCGTGACGATAAATCTGAAATTTCCACGTGCTTGTCGTACAGCCTATAATAAGAGCTCCATATACCAGCAAAAACGATAAATGACCATTAAATTAACTTAATGAGTCATTACTCGAAGATTTAAATCCTCCCCAAGAAAAAAAGATCTTATGTTGTGTCAATTATCTTAGCTTAAAACTTACTAAGCTAACCTACTAGCAAGATCCCTTGATGAAACTAGATGTATGACAAATTTCTTTATGAATTAGAACAATTTATAGAAAGATAAAACCTCATACAATAACAGTAACACCAACAGGAGACAATTTATTTTTCAAATTAACTATTAAGACTAGTACTAGTATATATTCTAACCTAGAAACAATGACAAGAAAAAGGAAACATTTATTTCATAAATATTCAAGACTTCAGTATTACAAATACTAAGCACTAACTCAATTAAAAATAGTAAAACTAGGAGTTAGTACAAACAAAGGTCGAATCTCAACTTTGGAAGCTCATATTCCCTCAAAGGAAAAAGAAAAAATTATTCAATAATTATAATAGTAGTCATCTTCGTAAAAAAACCTATTGTTTCCTCAAACCTAAATCAAACGCTTTTAACAAAATTGACTCTGTTTAAAAGAAAAATCTATAAATTTATTCATCTTTGTTAGTTGATCAAGCCAACCGAGAGGATAGAGACTATTCTTGTGGTATAAGATTGGATGGCTCTGTGATTCTTAATTATTTTTTCAAACCTGGCTTCACTCTATTTCCTTAAAAGTAACAATATAATTATCTTTAAATAATCAGAGACTCGACCAACATAATATCATATTCTTGTTTACTCTTGATATAACCTCTTTATATATGGAAAAAGATCAGAAGGGTATTGTCTCACTTCCACTTTCAATATCAAAATGTTTTTAGCAACAACTTTTTTTTTAATTAGTTAAAATAGCATATTTTAGGTGAAATGATTAAGTAAATCAAGATTACTCATTTCTTTTAAATTTTATTAATTTTATTATATTTTTAGGTACTCTACCGCATTTGAGCAGTTTTGCGGTAGAGTACCTTAATTATATTAATTATTAAATAAATTATTTTTAAATGCTTCAAATAAATATAGCATTTAGTTTGTAGAAAAAGTAATATATTAATTAAAAATTCTTGATAAATTATAATAATAAAAATTTCTAAAAGTATAAACCTATCACCATTAAATCTTGTTGCTAAATTTAGAAATTTTTATTATTATAATTTATCAAGAATTTTTAATTAATATATTACTTTTTCTACAAACTAAATGCTATATTTATTTGAAGCATTTAAAACTAATTTATTTAATAATTATATAATTAAGGTACTCTACCGCAAAACTGCTCAAATGCGGTAGAGTACCTAAAAATATAATAAAATTAATATAATTTAAAAGAAATGAGTAATCTTGATTTACTTAATTATTTCACCTAAAATATGCTATTTTAACTAAATCTTAAATCTTATTTTACCAAACCATTAATTCATATTCCTCTTAGCTTCATACCTCGTTCAATAATTAATAAGCTCATATAATCTCTCATTCCGCCTACAATTTATTACAGTAGTAGATTAAACTAGAGTAAGAAAGAAAAGGAGAAAAAATATCTTGAGTAATTATCAGCATTATTAGACGACAGACATCAGAAATTTCAAAGAAATCTACTACCTGACCAGAACCATGCCAAAAATTGAGATTAATAATATTTAATAAGTAAAAGTATGAACAATAAGTCCTGAAACATTAGAAATTAATTATAATGTTAATTTATCAGGCAATAATCATCAAACTGGCAAATCTTATATTCGAGACTATAAATCTGCAACTATCAAAATCCGTAATTTTCCTCACACAGGCATGTGCTACTTATTAAATAGTTGAAGTTAATAGTATGCTCTAAGGAAAACCAATCCTTCTCTGAGGAGACTCCATACACTCACAATTTTTTTCGATAAGTAATGTGAAGATGATCAAGAACAGGTGGATAAAGAGCAAGAAAATCATCAAGAAGAAGAAGAAGAGAAAGCGAACACAAGGCAGTTGTCATAGCTTGTAGCATGATCATACCATTTTATTCAAAGTGCTAGTCCCTTACATATTACTACATATTTAAAAACGTGGGTCCCCATAGACCTCAGTGTGCTTACTTATTATTATTATTATGATCGTGATAAATCTTAAACGTCACAGTCAAGCAAGAGGAGGTTCAGATGACAGTACTAGAGCATTTCAGATTTAAATAAGTTTCTTTAATAGGGACATAAAGGGGGTTGCCTAGTGTGAGCTACTCCAACTTTATTCTTCTTAATATAGTTATTTAAATATGCATAAGTAAAATCTGAAATTCCTCATTATCTTATTTTTAATTCTCATCAAAAGTAGTGACTTAAAAAACCTAAGTGTGATAGAAGTTAAGATCTCTTCAATGAATATTTAATAGACATTCTAGATCAGCCATCTTAATAACTTCAATAAATATGGCATTTTAGGCTTTTAGGATAAATTTAATAAATATTAAAGACAATCATATACAGAATAAAAGTATGTGGAAAAAAGGAGAATGACAAATCAATACAAATGCAATGAGAAATTAATTAATTCCTCGTATTAACTACTACTTCACTAATTAAACAAATGTTGAATTATCCTGATCAAAGTTTTCTTAACTTTCTGGTACTCTGAGCTTGCAGTGTTCCTGCATTGCTAGGGTCTTTGATTGTGAGGATAGCATCTTGTATGTTGTGGAGTGGTCATGCTTGAATGATTGCTTGGGATCATCTTTGAAATGCAAAAGCTAGATAACGAGCATGTCACAACCTGTCAGTGTCAATTTATGGCAGCCTTTTTCTTATGTAGGGTAACTGCACTTGTTGCTTTCAGCATCTGAAACGACATGATATTTCGGCATTTAAGATTTCAGTATTGCAAACGAATTAAGGGAGAAACGTGACTTGGGCACCATTCGAATCATGGTAAAGATATCATAGAGTTGGAATGTCTGATTTAGATAAGTGTCTCATGAGCAAAGATAATTGAGAATCATATTTTCTCAGGACACCATGTTCAATCTACCCAAATGACTTTCACATTTCCTGACCTTAGCGACATTTCTGATGGTTAAAGAGCATTTATCGAAATAAGAGAGGATTTTAATTTAAAATTCAAATTTAAGAAGAAAAAAGCAACTTTGTTCAAGGAGTAATTGTCTTAACTCCTTCTATATTTATAGAAAATAATCGAGAATGGTTAAATTAAAATGAAAATATTAATAATAATAATAAGAATACTTATAAATATACTCTGAAAACATTAATGGCATATATCTCCAGCATGACCAACATTCATTAAATGTAAGTTTCATTTTTTGAATTTTTTATTATATATTTTAAAGAGTTAGTGCTGTCGCAGTACTAGGTACCACCGCGGGTTGATATTTGATTAGGTGGAAGGTTGGAGTGGAATAGGTAGACTTATACATGCAGATGGAGATGTGAATGAAGGAGATTTTAAAAATGATTATTTATTTTTAGTAGTTTCATTTTTGTTGTTTTAATAACTATTCTTATTATTGCTTTTACTATTGTTATTATTATTGATTTTACTATTAATTCTCTAAATTTTCCAAATTATAAATTATGATTCTCTTCATCTTTTTGATTTTCAACTTTATTGTACATGCTGAAATCATGAAAAATATTCGCCTTCCATTCCTGATCTAGTGGTCGCCGAAACCCGCTGCATTGTTGGAGCTACAGCTGTAACTTCATCTACTTCAGTTTAAGAGTGCTATATCAGGATTGCTGTGAGAGGAAGAGACTCCATTATGTTTAGCAAACATTTAATTATTTTGAGATATTTAATAATTTAAAACAGGTGCAGTCTTAATTATTAAATTTAAGACTAAAATTAATTAAGACATCTCTATTAAAATTTCACTATAAATTAAACCTATTACGTTAATCACATATGTTAAAGCATTAAAACTTAAAAAGTTTTAAT
The DNA here is from genome assembly GCA_000711775.1 of Oxytricha trifallax. Lineage (NCBI taxonomy): Eukaryota > Ciliophora > Spirotrichea > Sporadotrichida > Oxytrichidae > Oxytricha > Oxytricha trifallax. The sequence goes on from ARYC01003502.1 coordinate 4,853, forward strand.
TTGCCTGTTTTAAATTATTAAATATCTCAAAATAATTAAATGTTTGCTAAACATAATGGAGTCTCTTCCTCTCACAGCAATCCTGATATAGCACTCTTAAATTTGGAAGTAGATGAAGTTACAGCTGTAGCTCCAACAATGCAGCGGGTTTTGGCGACCACTAGATCAGGAATGGAAGGCGAATATTTTTCATGATTTCAGCATGTACAATAAAGTTGAAAATCAAGAAGATGAATAGAATATAGAAGGAGTTTAGACAATTACTTTTTGAAAAAAGATGCTTTCTTCTTCCTAAATTTGAATTTTAAATTAAAGTCCTCACTTATTTCGATAAATGCTCTTTATATTCTCAATATGTTAGTTGCATTGCCTGCGTTGCTAATGCCTCTTCCCTATAATGACAGTTTGTCTTTTCTCTAAGAACTAGAGTTTTGGCTTTGGCAATTTCTTATAGCATCATTCTTAACTCCAATTGATTTTAAGCATTTCTACTAATGAGGCAATTGATTCCGGGGGCACTCTTGTGCTTACTCAAGACTCGTTGGCTTCTCTACCAACGGCGTTCCCATCAGCTCTGGCACTTTTGGATTTCTCAATGATTTCTTTGACTAAAAGGAGCAGGTTCTGATGCTAATGGAGTTTATACTTGTCTTGGAAGCTCATAATACTCTTCATACTATCACTATAACAGCTACTCTACAATTATTTTTAGCTAAAACTTTAAGAATACTCTTGCTTTCTCCGATTTCTTGTAACTTAATCTCTTCTTGCAAAACAAATCTATTCATGTATACACCTAGCCTTGAAAGACGGCTTATGATTTCGGAATGTCTTGAGGTACCCTCTAAGTCTCATCACGGGGAGTTTGTCGGCTGTGGCAATACAGCCTTCTTGTTTGACAGTTAGGAATAAAATTAACTCTGATTAATAATACCATTAAACTAAATTACAGACATTTAATTTTTGTAGCTTTTAATTTATTGATAGAGATCCTATACATATATTGTACTAATGTAATTAAACTTAAAGCTACCAAAAAAGCTATAATATTTATGTCTAATTTAATTATCTTATTAACTTTAACAACCTCCCTATTTATAATTAAATAAATCTTTTTATTGTATTTTAAGATTCATGATAATTATTATATAGAAAATTATGTTAATTTGATTTGTAATTAGTACAATAATTTTATACTAAGAAATTGGAAATTCAAGGCATCCTATTATATGTATATAAAAATTTTTCATATTAGCTTCCATCCTTACATCCTGTAATAATGCTCCCTTATTATTGCTACAATCATGGTTTTTATCAACTAGTCGCTTAAAATAAGAAACAAATATATTTTCAAGAAATAAATCATTTTGAAAAATGAACAGCAACTCCAAAATTTTAACATATATTTAATTAATTAATTAATTAATAAAATAATTTCTTATTGTTTTTGATAGATTATAGTTTAGTTTTCTCTGCTGATCTGTATCAATAATTTGCTTTTTAATTTTCCTTTTATTTCTACTTCTATATGCCTGTCATTTACTCATTCAGCCAAGCTTGCAGATCTCTTTGTGATAATGAACCATTTAAGATTATCCAGCTTTAAGTTTGCAAGCATTTACATGTTATTACACTGAAGATGTATTGCCCATTTAATTTAATGTGGAAGTGCATTCGTGATTAATAAAATGAAAAACAAACGATAATGAAATTTAATTAGAGTGAATTAATTTCCTTGTTATAATATTAAGAATGGAAATTATGATGGACTAACTTCTTCCTGAGTTCGTTAAAATCTCTGTTCTTTCGGTTCACTTCGGAGTGTGTGTTTCCTCTGCCCTAACTTATTTTAATCTCTTATTTAAACATAATGGATTATTTAATTTAACTTACATTTTTGAAACTTATTTGATAAAATTTAAGCAAGTTATGATTATAGAGTGTATAAAATTTTTACTTAATTATCTTATTAACTTTTTAAAGTAAAGATATTGCGCATAATGCCATTTAAATGAATGAGTTTTCTATAGTGAATAAATTATTAATACATAAAAATTTTAGATTTTTGGAGTGTTTAATCTTATGACTTTACTTTTATTGGGAGCACCTGACTTCACCATTATTACAAGATTGCCATAACTGAGTGCATTAACTAAAAATATTGTTAGAGTGTATTTTCCTTTGAATTGATTCTGTATGAATTTATTGTCTCACATGATCGTCTAACTTTGAAGGACAAATAAGCTTTCTTGTGAGGAATTTGCCTTGTTAATATTCCATCTTCTAGGCCATAAATTTATCCAGATAAGTTTACGTTTAATAGGCATTTTATAAAGAAAGTTACTTCTACTTGTGAGTTGTCAATATTAAGAAGATTGTGCAAATTTATGTAGTGGCATTACTTTTGTCGATAAACTTCTCTAGTTAACAAGAAGTTTAAGTGGCTTGTCTCTTTTGGACTATTTTTTATTTTGAGAGTATATTAAGTTGTTAGCAAATTTACTACCATAATTATAGATAACTCATAATAAATTTAAAGGGAGTGTCGTAAATAGTATTCCAATAGCACAGTACTGACAAAGTGATAATATTATGCTACTATTTTAAATAATAGTAGCATAATATAAGCATAACTATAAAGATTTCCTTCATTTTAATTATATTATGAACATATCAGATTAGTTAAAAAGACATTCAAAATTGCTATTGAGTTTTCTTTTCAAATCTTATATCTGTATTTAATTGAACTTGAAACCTAAAAACACCTGTTTGAAGCTATTTTTTAACTTGTCAAAACGCAGTTGGACTTATGCGACCACCAGACTTATAGTAATTATTATTCTAAGATACAAATTCTTCTTATAAACTAGATTAAAGTATTTTATTTAATCTTAATATATTCCAAGTTAATTGATTTTATGCCTGGCTAAATTTAGTTTTAAGGTATCTAGAAACAACAATTTAGTCTGCATTGCCATGATTTGTGTAATTTTGATGGTTTATAGAAGATGTTACATATTATCTGGACTTCCCTTTGGCCTTTGACTCTACTACACTGGTGTTATTTGGGAATGATGCTACACATATTTTAATTATAGAAAAATTAAACAGTTTTACAGCATAAAAAAATTGGAGTTATATTTTCAGTAATTGCATTCTCGCTATTGGTTTATTAAAATATTTTAAGTAAATATATATGGGTAAATAAATCGGGAACTATTGCTTTTTATTTATTAGTTAGCTTTCAACAATATCATTCATATATTTGATATTATTATATTTTCAATCTCATTTTTGAATAAAGTAGATCTAATGGTTTGACTGAAGCATGTTGAAGCGAATTTCTTAGTGAATTGTTCATTTTTTTAGGCATATTATCTTATTTTATAATTTATGATAACAACTTCTAAATTTAGCTGAACTAATCAATTCTGTTAACTGCTCTATGCACTAATCATAATTTATAATAATTAATAGATTATTTAAATTAAAGAGCTTAAAATATTAAAAAGTATTCTTGATAATCAGAAGCTGGGAGGAGCCTGTTCACTTGCTTAAAATGAAAGTTTATAAAAAGATTATCTTATTGTTTTAATTATTCCAACCTGGTAAGTTCACAGGTGCTACGCAAGTTGACAGACAAAGCTTAAAAATGAAGATGTAGATGATGAGGATGTAACATTATTCTTTCAAATAATTATATTTATATAAGATTCTTGAATAGTTAAAACCCCATTAGTAAATTTTTAATGAAATTGGGTGGATAAGGAAAAATAATAGAAATAAATTTTGAGATATATTCATGCTTAGTATATTAATCATTTATAAATTAAAAGTTAAGTCTTAATGATTCATAAATTTATCAGTTTTTGTTTAATATTTTAATATCTCTCTAATTCTTCTTAATTTTTAAATTGGGGTTCATTCACTTTTTGTTGAATCATGAGTTCTTATTATATTTTATCTCAATACTGATTCGAGTTTCTTAGTTTGGAAATTATTCTTATCACTCTTAGTTTTTCCTCAATGTTCTAGAGGAATTCTCTAAAGCATTTACTCTCAACTCAGAGTCTTTCTAATATGCAATGAAGACAAATCTGCAATAATCATGGTTTATTTTTTGGGAGTATTTCAAATTAGATCAAACATACTTAAATGAGTAAATTAAAGTATAAACATAATATTTACCAATAGTTTAATTCGTATAGATCTACTGATTAATGAGTGTTTAAGGTGGGTTCAAATCCCTCTAAAACCCAATTTTTTTAGTTTATTAATTAAGTTAACTAGTTTAAGCATAATAGGTTATTTTAAGAAGTTAATTAGTATTTATTAAATCACTCTATACTAATGATTTTACTCTTTTATCATAATTTCAAGCACTGTCAAATTATAATAAATCATTGTCATACTTCTATGATGTCTCTATTTACTTGTATTCTAATTATTCAAATTAGTTCTAGTTGAGCAGCTGTTTTCACTAAATTCATGTCTACTTTTGCAATGCTATTTTGCTGATTGAGTCTGAGATTTCTATGCTCTTTTAGTTACTCTATTACAACTAATGTTCTAATTAGATTGTTTTATAAGTTTATGAAATTTAGAGAATCCAAAGAACCATCTTGCCCCATCTTTACATGTTTAATTGTCATTTGATGATGGTGGCTTCCTTTTGTATTATTCTACAAAGAGTTGTCACTGTCACAAAAAGCGTAGCCCTTTTATTTTGTCTTACAGATCGTAGTTTGACAGCTATCTCTAACCTACACCTACTTGTACCTATTAGACTCTCATTAGAGGCCTAGGTAAGAGCCGGATTTGTATTCCCACTCTTTATAAATATTATTTGAGTCTAGTAATAGTATAAGAGTTTTTTGTTTGAATTTCTGGAGCTTAAGTAAAAATTACTAATTATTTGTTCTTGTTAGACTGTAAAGCCAAGTTCTTAAATTTTCTTTTTGTATTTTCAGCGTTTGATTTTAATGCATAAATTTGTTTCCAAATAAAAAATGAGAGCTTTCTCAATTGTTAAATAACATAATTTGTAGATCAAGAGATCTTCTTAACTTCTCTTTGCCAATAGTGGTCAGATGTTCAACATGAATGGAATCTAAGTTGAAGAAACTCTTTATGTTACTAATTTTATTTTTGTAATTCAAGCATTTTCTATGAATATTTATGAGTAAAACTCTTTGAAGACGACTATAAAATTTTATGCTTTCTGGCTTTGGAGTTAGAGTCATCATTTAAATTACTATAGGTTAAGCACTAGAATTAAATATGAGTTTTTATGACTAAATAATTGAAGCATTCTCACTTGAATTAATGCTTGCATTGCATCAATAGATTTTATTTGGAATAATTCATTTATAATTATATATAACAGTTTAATTTAACAAGGTACTCATTTAATAATTTTGTAAGAAAATCCATTTTAACTTAGAGAATCTATATATAATAAATAGCATAATGTTTAAAGCTTTATTTCATTTTAAATGATTTTTTTCTAAAATGACAAAAAATTTAAAGCTATTTTGAAAGCTTGTCTCAAATCAAAACTAAATTAAATTATTAAAAATCATTTAAGATCTTGATAACATATTATAATTATCTTATAAGATAAATCAATATGTTTATGGATTTTGTTTATTTTAGTCTGAATCAGTAAAGTTAGTAGAAGGCTACAAAAATAGAAAAACCAATTATTTATAATTAATATTGATATTTCAATATAGCTTTTATATATTATACTTTGGTATTCTAATACTTGATTCGATGATTGAGGGCGTTTTTAAGATCGATGTGAAGCTTTTTATTTTTTTACTTATGAACTTTCTATAAGTGAAGCCGATTTTTAGACAACTGTGGATCTATATTGATATATATATATATGTATATATTTAAAATATGTGATTTTGCTAATAGGAATCTGAATAATACATTTATTTGCTTCCTTAGTAAGTTTAAAAGGGGTAATTTCCAACTTTGACAACTCTGCTATTTCTTGAATTACTATAACAAACATTTAGCATTAAGATATTTTTGGATTTATTTATAATATTTTTGGAATATAAACTCTATCAGTTTCTATCTCATTTTAGACTTCTTAGCTCCAGGAGATTGAATAACATCTAAAAATAAATAACTAAATTGAGGCTCTTTTTTGCATTTACTAAACTAAATCTTCCTCTTTTCATCTTCCTACTACTTTAGTAGAGTTTACTATTAGCTATAATAAATATGATTTCTATCAGTAGAGTGATTTTTTGGTATTTTACCTTCATATGAAACTGAGTTTTGCATATGAGGGTTAAGGATAGATTAATATATTGTCTTTTCTAATAAAACTTCTTTTCGAAAATTTGCAAATTGTTATTTCGAGCAGAAGTTTTCACAAGAAGCTTATTTCTGACAAACTGCTTTCCTACCTGCAGAGTTTATAGCGCTTAATTGCTATTCTTTTAGGAAAAGGAACTAAATGTGTCTGTTGACTTGTGGAATAGCAAACTTATCCAAAAATATAATTTAGAAATCTCCACAACTATTCTTTAATATTCCTATTTACGAGGCTAAAATCTTTCTTAAGATTATTGAAAAGCATATTTCTGCGATACATGAATAAATAAAGATAAATTTTGCTGTAATAGCCCTATTTTTAAGTATCTTTGTAAGAACTTGCCGTTCTTATCTTCTTTTATCTATCATTTATCATTCTACTGAGTTAAATAAAGATATAAAATTATATAAAAAATAGAAATTATAATCATCTAAATTCTTAGAACTTCTTAAACTTCAAGTTAAGACTAATTACTGCCCTCTTTGCCAGTTTAATGCTATATATGATGCACCTATCTGAGATTCTATTATTGGCTCTCATTTGATTAATTGGAAGCAGACTGAAGAGACTGGTTTAAATGAGATGGGAACTGTTAAGCCTTTCTCTAATGACTAATAATTTATTTTATCATTTCTTAAACCACTCTATCCGCTTCTATCACATATGTGTCTCCCTGTTAGCTGCGTTTTCTATGTACTTGGCTTTCTATAAATTAGTTTATCATATTAAATTCTACTTATAGGTTTAAAATGACTACATCTGTCATAGAGGGGGCTTTGATTAGAAGGATGCTGATACTTATCCCAGAAATCATGTTGATTATGTTGAATCTAGCAGCAACAGTGCTTATTTGGAGACTGATAATACTGTGACATTAATCATTTAAATTCGGGTTTATTGGCAGCTATTCATTTAAATATTTTTTGTTCTTATTTATACTCTGATTTTTAAATTAAATCAAAGTGAATTTGATACCTAATTGCTTAAATGGTAAATAAACTCAATTTAATAACAAAGAAAAACTATTAAAGATGAGAATCCTGGAAATTATTATAATTTAAGGTTTAAATTTTGTGGCATAATTATATCATTATTAAATTGTGTTAATTTATTTTTTTAATTCGTTATGGCATAATTTAGCTGTCAAACATGTATGTATTGATTATGTATTCGATAACAATTTTTTACTCTCAAACTAAATAATAATTATTGGTGTATTAATGTTCCAAAAATAATATTGATACTTAAGAAGCTTTTTTAGATACTACTCAAGTAATGTGGCCAAATCACATAGTTAGTTTAATTTAGTGAGATTGCTGATTATTCATAATAGTTAAATAATTGGCTGTTAATAAAAATTATATGTTATTTCTTTTATCAAGTCAATAAATGTTACAAATAATTTTTTATTAAAATATAAGCTAACTTAATTATAATTTGAATTAGAATCATCGAAAGAGCAGGTTGTGATAAATTCCTCTATTAAATTTAGACCGATTATTGCACAAATATATATTTATTGTGGAAATTTCTTTTAAAGGTTAAACATTTTCTTGTCCCCAACAACCAATTATATAAGGAAGATTGTCATTCATTGGTTCCATTGATTTATTTTGTATTACAAACAACTAATTAGGAGTGTTGTCAAAGAATTATATGGACCAATTATTATGTGAGCATCTCTTCCTATACCAGTCGATGTCATAGTCTTTTCTAATCATATGCTGATCTCTTAACTGTCCATTACATTTTGAGTTTTTCAAGGACTTGAATTCAAATTACAAGAAGAGAAAGAAAGATATTGATAATAAGCTCTACTCTCAGAGTCAATATTCAAAATTTAAAATTGAAGATAAGTCAAACTATTTTTGAGTTAAGAAAATCGATATTCAATCCAAAGTAATTAATATACACTGCATCTAATTACCAAAGAATTACCGTATATATATATATATAACAGTTTTGGACTCAGAGCATTTTATCCAAACTTAATTACACAGAATAGATTTAATTTATGCTTGATTTAATATTACAATTCACTTTAAAGCTTGATAAGTTTTCAGTTAGAGTTTGACATCCCATGAGCGCAAATAATTATTATAGAGGGAATTAGCTTAAACAGTGATCATAGCTTGAGCATCCTAATCATAGGTACATTTACCAGTTGCTTATCTGATCTAGTTATGCCGTCTTTGGTAAGAAGGGGGTTTTACCTGAATTATAAGCTCATTAAAAAAGTTAGTCGTGAAAAGTGAAACAGGAAGACAGACGAAGTAGCGAAATACCACATGAGACCTCCCCAAGGCAATCGGTGAACGAACACGGTGCGGAAGCTATTCTGTCCAGTATATGGATTTTTCTACACCTGGCCCTTGGATGGATTGAGTTGGATGCCCAAAAATCAAAGCTTGGAACTCTTGTCTATCTATCTGGCTGGGTTAACCCCAGTATTAGTTTCCATACAGCATTAAATAATAATAATAATAATCTAGTTATACCATTTATTCCTGATAAATTATCAGCACACAATAAATTATCTTTGCAGGTTTATCCTTCTGAAGCATTATTACTGGTGCTTGAGAGACTAAATATGAATATTAAATAAAGTAAAGTAACTTTTAAAGATGCAAGATGTAATCATTTACAAGATTAACCATAATGTCGGGTGAATTTTAATTAATTTTTAAGTTTTCTTTAATGGATGACTAATTATACCAGTTTAAACACTGAAATTATTATAAGCCATTTTCATTAAGAGTATAAATAATAGCTGTTTATCTTTATAAGAAAATTTTTTAGTTAAGTGTAAAACAAGAATTATCACAATTAATTCAAATATTTTTTTTGAAGATTTAAACTATGATAAATTTATTAATGAAATTGTTGTATATTCTTTCATGTTACGAAAGATAGCTCCTAGCAAACCTTTAACTATCAGAAATATTGATATTGAAGAAATTTTATTACATGATCCTTAAACTAGCTAGAATTTTATGAGTTTGAAAGTGTATACTGAATATTCCCTGTATTATTGGCACTGGAGATAATAAATCTTATTATTCGCCTCAGCTATGGAGGTTTTACTATTATCAGTTAATTATCATGAGCAACTGTATCTTTTTAAAGTGTTTGAAAATTTAAAACTAATATAGATTTGCCATAAGTCAATAGAGTAAGTGGAATCGTTTTTATTTAATTAATGACTATATTAAAAAAATAAAAAATCTTTATTTATATCAAAAGGAATTGCCTCCAATCCTAAATATAACTAAATAACCAATCTCCCTTAAAAATAAAAGAAAAGTCAAACAAGTAATATTTAAAATTTTAATTATTAAATTAGATTGAAACTTGTTCTGAGGGTAAAATGATATACTTCCTCAACAAGATAATCTAGAAGAATCCTGACCTTATTGAATGTCTCAACTTCATAAAAAGATTTACCTCACACTCACTCAAATAGATAGTGTAGGGATTATTCTAAGCTTATTTAGCAGGATTCGAAAAAATCTCAAGAAAAACAAAATTATTTTACATAACCTTTTTAACCAAATATTGAAATAGAGCTCCATACTGAAACAACAAATCTTACTCAAAATACGACATACCTCATTGAGGACTAAATAATAATATGAAGACTAGTTCAACATGCAACTTATCTTACATCCATATGCACCAAAGTCAAATGAAATCTTTGTGTATAAACAAGAACTTCAACTCACACTAATACAATCAATCTTCACTGTCATAACGCTATTATTTACCAATCTACATAATATTAATAACGTGTTTAAAATTAAAGAGTTGCACTCAAAATTAGTATTAAATATCTCCCACATAGCAAACGTCATTAAGCTTCCCAATCAAGTAAGCACAGACTTAGTAATACTAAAAATCATGGAGGCTTTCCAAGAAGTTAAACTTAAAGATGTCTCATTCATAGAAGCGGGTAGATAATCAAATAAGTAAGATACAAAAATGTCCCAACAATCCACTCAAGCTCATTCCTAAGATATACAAATGGAGGATGAGTTTGAAGTCGTCCAAAAAAGACCTAACCCCACCCAAAAAATGACCAACCAAAATTAAGTGCATAACTAACGTAACCAAGAAATTTATTCAATTACGCACTAACTATTTAATAATAAAACAAATTACATTAATCAATTAAAGATTTAAAAATTAAATATGGAGGCCAAAGATATTAAGGGACTAGTCAAAGATAAACACTGGAAGGAACTTGAAGTCAACAACCTTGCCAGATTCGCCCAAATTACTCTACCCACTAATACATACCTATATCTAGACTTAGATCAACAATAAGATTGGCAGGCCTTTGGACAAAGCCTTACAAAAGAAGTTCTAAAAATTCCAATCATTTACTAAAGTCTCACATACTGAAGTAGACTAGACAAAACAAAAATTCTCCTAGTCATGGAGAATCAAGACCTTGAAACAGAACCTCCAGACAAATGGTTCTTACTAATGACAAACACCCCTTAGACCAGGGGATACATACCACCAGGAGTAGGAATAATCAATGATGACCAAAAGCCTATAAATACTTGATGTGTTTTGACCAGATCCTAATACAATCAGAAGGTGTTTCAAGACCCATAATGCTACAATCACTGGCCTTCATAACGGGCATCAACTTTAACCTCATATAAGAAGTAAGATGATATTATCAAACTCATGAACGAGTTGGTTGACAAAACAAAAAGCCTTACAGGAAGAAGAGAGATTATCCACGAAGAGGAGTTGAAGGACAACTAAAACTTCAGCCCCATCATAAAAGAAATTCTGGAAGTTGACAATTAAATACAAATGATTAAAAGGGCTAGACCCTTACATGTATTAATATATATATAAGATCGGGGATCCCCAGAGACCTCAATGTGATCGTATTATTATTATTATTGGTAATATTAAACATCACAAGTGGAAATAATTTCAATTATTTTAATTGAATTAATAAGTATAATGGTAACAGTAAATGAGGATCAGTAAGTATATGTAATACAAAAGTGCAACTAAATGTAAAAGCTTAACAAATAATAGAATGGAAATTCTAAAATAAAAATAATAATAAATATGAAATACAGATATGTTTACTTCGTAAATCTATGGATTGATAATAGAGGGTTTCATACAATACAGAAATCATCGATTTAAGTAATTTAAAAAATATTAATATTTATTTAAAAATTATTACATTTGAGTAACATATTTATTTTCCAGAGTTCTGATGTCTTGAGAATAATGCCACAACTACTAATTGAGAGAAAAGAATAGTAAAAAGTAATTTAAGTCAAATAAAGCAAAGAAGAGGTCGGCATCCAATTAACATTCGTATCTGAATATGACACTCCAAATAGTCCTTTTAAGACGTGTAGACTTTAAGACTCATTGAACGACCCCGTTACCACATCACTTGGTCTAATCAAATATCATAATATGATAGAGCTCGCAGTTAGCTGCATCTCTAGTAGCGCAATTATAGAAATTGACCACTAGATTGAATTCATCAATTAGGGAAATAGAGATCTTAACTTTTAGCACACTTGAGTTATCCTAAAATCAATACTTTTAATGGAGATTAAAAATAAGATCTCTAAGAAATTTCAGATTTATTAAATAAATATTTCTAATGTAAAAGACTTTAAAATAAAGTTAATTACTAAATTATATGCTTACTTAAATTTATTTGAATAAAGTGAAATCTAACTATTAGTCAAAATTTTTTGATCAAATTTATATTTTCAAGGTAGGCTACTTTTGAATCTTTAGGTGTCTCTCTCTTGGGTCATTATCCTTCACCATATTAGCCAGTTCCAATTTGATATCGCTGTTGAGGCGATAATGGAACCTGATGGCTGTAGTCTTAGAGAAAATATGATTGAGGTGCGAGGCAAACGAGTGGGGGATGAAGGGGTTGTTCTCCAACATCTTGTAGGAGAAGCGGTAGAGCTATTTAAGCTAAATAATCTAAAAAATATATGATTGTACAAATTGAATTAAAATTAATAAGAATTATTATTATATAATAACAAAATGGATATCAATAAAAAAATGTTTCATTATCATCCTCGTCATCTTCATCTTCATCCTCATCCTAGTCACTCCCCTGTCCCCTCTCCGTGTCCCTTGCCAAACACTAGTCTATTGACACATCAGGTCCTACCAGGTAGGACCACTAAAATATAATTTAATGATATTTGTTTTGTAACTTACATTATATGTGAATGCTCATGCTCTACCTGCGTCTGATTATTAAGAATACTTATAAATATATTAGCTTTTCTAATTAAATTATCTTTTAAAAATTATAAATTATAATTCTTATATCGTGGATAGGGTATTCTGAAATTGCTCTTCCATCCATTCCACTCCGGCTCCTCCTAGACCAGTAGCTGACGAGCCTACATGGACTTACTCCCAGTCTTCCTTGATCTATTCCTTAAGACCCAAGTTAATTACAGCGAGGTTCTAGTAGAACAAGATATGGCTTCCATTTTTGATTTTATTTAAATTTACTATATTTATTTAATTTATTTCTCATTTATAATGCAATAAAAACATACTTAAATTCATCCATCTCTTTAAAAGGTCACCGGAAAATCTTTCAAAAACATTGTCCGGCGGACAATCATTTCTAAACATTGTCCGGCGACTCAAAATTAATGATCAAATTCCAAATAGAACTAAGAGATTTCAACATGAATATAGAACAAAGATCTAAGTATCCCTACTAAATAGAAAGGCTTCATTAATATCATTTAAAAAAGTCAAACAGGCACCCTATATATTGCAAATGGAATATAGTAAGATCTGTTTGGAATTAAAGAATTAAAAAGAAATATTGATAATACATGAGAATTAAGTGTTGAAAGCTCCATTTTAATTAATTTTACTATTTTAAAAAAATCTCAATGTTAAAGATGCTTAAAACCAACTAGTAGCATTGTATGAGTTTGATTTAGGATTCAGTATTTATATATTTAATTTATTAAAATAATGCATTAATTAAATATTAAATTTAAATCAAAGATATATCATTATATCATTTAATCTTTTCCCTTTAATTAACTTGATCTTTAATGATTACTTAAAGTGAGCAAGCTTCCTTCTTGGACTGCGGAGCGCCAGCCACAAATGTGCAGCGATAACTATTTAACTTTCTTCATCGGGAGCAAACACTGATTACTTAACATTATCGAGGAAAGGTACTGTCAATTTTGGGATGGATTCCATGTACTACAACATTTCTAAAACTTAATTATGTTTTATCGCATCATCGTTATCTAGTTAGTCTGAAGGTATCGAGTTGAGCTCTCTGGTATTCAATGTTAATTTGATACCTCTTTTATCTCGCATTAAATGTGCTGTCAAATAGTACTGTACGTTCGTCCATTACTCTTTCTGAGTCTGCTCTTTTACCAAGCAATTAAACTAATCTAGATTTTCTTGGAATGCTTCTAGGCATTTATGTTTTTCTTGATCTATGATATTTACGTACTTGATTATCCAACCGTTAACTCCTTGCATTAGCACTTTTTCCTCATTCATGATTCAGTACAACTCCAGCTTAAAAGCCTTTTTCTTGATCATTGAAGGGTTGTCTGGACGAATATCTAGCTAAGCAATGTAATCATTCATTTATATATCTATTAAAATTTTGGACAATATATTTTACAAGAATTATAATTACATTTTAGTTCCATTACCAACTTTTATAATGTTGGTAATGGATTCATAATGTATATGATTAAACTTAAGTCAATTATACTTCTTAAATTTAATCAAACTCTATTCATTCTTTTCAATAAATCTTTAAGCACTTAAACCAATTAAAAAAACATTATATGACTCTAATCATGCAATTCATTTTATGAATTATACTAGTTTAGTCAACCCCATTATTATAATATTTTCTATATTGATTTATGCTTAATTATAAAAAAGAATGACTAGAAATCAAAGTGAAATAGAGCATTGTTCTAAATAATCCTTGCTTGTGGTAATAAAATTTTAAAACTTAAATTCAAGAATCATAATTAATCCAAGAAAGTTTATTGATATATTTGTATAGAATCAGTAGAATTTTAAAAATAATTTAAGATACCTTAATATACTAAAAATAATGCTGTAATAATAAAATATAGTTTTTATCTATTCTAAGCTATTTAAAATTAATCAATAAATTACTAGTTATTTATTAAATGACTTAGTTTATGCACCTTAAATGTAAGCCACTTAAATATTTTTACTTGAGTTTAAAATAAATTATCTTATTCTTATCATCTTTAAAAAGGGGTTTAATATTATGGCTAAGAGATTTTTAAGATCTCTGGCTATAGAAATTTAAATCAGAATCCAAAAAAATGAATTCATATCAATCATTTAATTCTTTTCCATCAGGGGTAATCTCAATCCTTACATCCAATGCTGAATCGAGTAGCATCTACTTGTTTCAATTTTTTACCACCGCCGCTGCATGACACTACTATAAGTTTTCCTCTTTACCAATATTATGTTTGTTACTCTTAATCATGACCTGAATAATAATTTGATGTTGGGGTTATCGGTCTCAAGGAGACCCCACCACCCTTGTTGTATATTTAATTTTATATTTCGAAGGATTCATAATTTATTATAGGTATTTGATAAATATAAGTTAAAATGAAAACAGATTGAGATGAACGCGATGGAGATATACATTCACAAAATATTTGTAAGTTACATTTTAGAAATCTTTTATATATTTAATACTCTTTCAACAATAGGACAGGACACAAAAGGATATGAGTAGGGACTTCAGAAAATAACACAGAGAGATAGTCAAGGAACACTGAAAGACAAAGCGAGAAAAATATAAGAAGGATACTGGAAAAATGACAAAGCTGTGCGATGGTTACCATTTTCATTTCTACCAAAAAGTATTTATATTGTTATTCATTTGATTATCAATACCTTATATTTTCCACAAAATTTATCATAAATACTCGAGAGTACCCTCTTGTAAGAATAAGGATATGCCATTGATCGCTGTTCGGGTCGTAGAATAAAGAAGGAAGATTCTTGTAGCAGTATCTCTCCTACCAGAGCATCTCCGGCTTTCTCTTTTTGGATATGTGAGTTCTTGATTCGTACAAAGCATGGAATTTTTATTTTGAATCGAACAATGATCTCCCACAATCATGTTACTTGCAGTAATAAAGCAAAAGTAACGGATTATCCTGCTTACATGGATGCCAATACGTTTTCTTGAAGATATTATCAAGTGGCAATTATTTAAATTCCATAGCATCACCAACGGGTGGTCTTGAATTAGGCATAATTTGCTTATAGATTTCATTGGCAAACTATTCTCGAGTTTACTGAACCATAGCTCCAAAATCAAAATCTTAAAAGCTGTCATATTAATTTTAAAATTTAATATCGCATTCCTCAGAGTAATCGAGGAAAGTGCTTTAATAGTCATTTAGCTCTAAAATAATAATAATTTATAATAGGAAATAGATAAATTTTAATTAATTATTTATTGTTGAAATGAAAACCTTTTAAGATGAAGACGGAACCATGTTGTATTCACCATAATTTTGTAAGTTACATTTATGATATCTATAATTTTTTTAATACTCTTCTAGCAATACTTTGATTCAGTGATGGTGAAAGACAGAGACTTCAGCAAGGAACAGAAAAGCACTGGTTAGGGAATTTTATTCATGCCGATGGAGACGTCTACGAGGGATACTGGAAAAATAACAAAGCTGTTCGAGAACTTCCATTTTCTATAAATTAAAAAAGTATTAGTATTATTATTAATCTTATTACTATTACCATCTATTTTTCTCATTATTTTTCATAAATGTGTGAATATTTGCATGTGTTATCTTCCTCCTCACTTTCTACATCTTCTATCATTTATTCACCTCTATTCTCCTCTGCGTCTTTTGCTTCCATTCTTTGTTACACTTTGGACAATATAACTGGCTACAAAAAGCTGGCCTATGAGGCGATAGATTATTTATTAAACACTTCTCACCTTCATCTTTATCCCATTCTCCACCAATATTTGATTCAGGTATCCAACTGTCAAAATTTTGTTAATATTTCTCCCATCTTACAAAAAGTTCCACTCTGATTTCTGTTTTACGAGCATCTAAGATCTAGTCTATGCTATATTGGTTTTACAAGTGCCTCAACTGTTTCACTTTTTATTAATCCTTTGATAACTTAAGATTTCTTACTGTTATTACAAATCATTATTCTCTACACTATTAGCTATGAGATTTATAATAAAATACTTTATTATGAAATTAATTAAATAATTATTCTACTGGTTTTTAAATCATCTTTTTTTAAATTTTGATTTAAATGTTTGCAAATTATTTGATTCATTATACTTACAAGAATTATTATTGCCAACGTAACTTTTCTTGCGCCTCCCACATTTCAATAATTTGTGTGCCATTAGATAGATAATCACAAAATGTAGTGACTTGTGGCATCAGACATCTACTCTGAGCATGATTATATAGTGAGATTAAATCATTACATACCCGAAAGAATATATAAACGTTAAAATAATGATAACCTAATTTTAATATTCATGATATATTATTCAGAAAATAGTGAATTACAAAAATTTGAATAAGAATATAAGAATATAAAAAATGTCTGATCAGATGCCGTGTCACTCATAAAAATGTAAGTTCAAATAAAGATATCTAAATTTTTAATTTTTTTTGACGTACCTGGTAAAAGGGGTGACTGACTTGGATAGAGATTTCAACGGGGAATAGAAAAAAAAAAAAAAAGGGAAAGGCACATATTATTGGAACAATAGTGATTTCTATGAAGGATAATGGTTGAATGGAATAGTTGTTTGTAAAAATCCATTTTCTCTCTCTATATAAACTATTTTATTTATTCTAAATCAAAGTGTAATAATTCTCTATTTTCTGAAAAGTATATCATGATTCATCACACACTTATCAAATTTTTTACAATAAGTGAATTGTAGAAATATATATTAAGCATTAATAGCATTTAAATATCTATACAATAGACAACTTAATGTATATCTTGAAATTGTGATTAAATTTTCATTAAGATATAAGAAGAAAATTTGATAATCATATTTTAGGATATTTCATCTTTTGTATTACTCGTATTTTTATAGAATAATAATTTATTAATATATCCATATAGTGATATCAGGAAAATTTAGTTAATGGCAAATATCATTGTGAATAAATCTATAATAATAAAAATGCATGCTAACTATAAAAATATTTCTGTTCTATTTTATATTCTGATCTTGAATCCAGATTAGTAAAAAATATATTGTTAAGAGATTAATATTGACAAATAATTTTTTATAATTATGTCCATCAGAAATGATGTAATAGTTAGTTATTATTAAAGTATATTATTGATTTATTCTATTAAAAATAATAAGCATTATAAATTAGAAATTTATGAATAAAATTAAAGTATAACTACAAACTATAACATAAAAAGTGGGGCAAAAGTAAAATAAATTTAATATTTCTCACTTTTGCCTCACTTTAGGTGATACTTACAAACATATTATTATTATTTTATTAATGAATACAAATTATCTATCTCTGAATATAGAATATTGAGATAATTTAAATATTTATATCTGTCATTTCTAAATTTAAAAAAGAAAATTGATCTACAAGCTAAAGCGATTTATGGCTTTCACTATTGCTCTTTAAAATGCGGCTTCTACTCAAGTAAAGTCCAAATTTAAGATAAAGAAAGTCAGCTTCTGAATATTCTTTGAAATCTGCCTCCCTTTAACAAATAATTATCTAATTGTAAAACACATTGTTGACAATGGGCTCATAACTTCATTCAGATCGAGCAATTTGATATAACGAAAGACCTGGTCAATTGGCGCGAGAATGAATTTGTATGGGCAAGCCAATATATTTAATTGCATTTAATGAGACTAAGCTTCTGTGGTATGGTGCATTGTCTATGATGATCAGATAAATCATTTGCTACTATGGGTCTTGTATGCTTAGGTGTTTCAGCATCAAAATCAAGAAATATAGAAAATCGAGCTATTGATTGTCCCATTATTCACAGTAAGCAGTAGTTTTCTATTGCTGCATGCTGCTGCAGTAATATAGACCTTACTCCTTCTTCTGCTGGAAATTTAGAGGGTTGTAGTTCCTAGTGGCACCCAAGTAAAGTCCCAATTGTCTGTGCTTTTAACAATAGTCTTATTCACATTGATTAATACATACCAAGACACATAGCACGAATATACTCAGCCGCGATTAGTTTTCGGGATACTTTAAATATAGGTATTATGGTTTTGTGTAAACTAATTCACTTTATCATAAGTGAGGCCAAGCCATGCTTTAAGAACTTTATGAATTTGTACTTCGAGACACCTACACCAAGCTCATGCTTGATTTTTTTTTGATTTTTAGTAGAAGTTATTATAGCCCCTAATTCTCTAACCATTTCTGTTATTTATTATTTTGCTCTATTGTAGAGTGTGTTGGATTTCCTTACAAATGAGGTAATGCAGTTTGGCTTAGTGCTTTCTATTTTTCATTTAAGAATTTTTGAACTACGCTCTTTTTCATGTCCAAGATGCTTGCAATGCACTTGCTTTAGTACCCTTCATTGTAAAGTATCATTACGTTGTAATTTCTGGTTATGAGCTACGACTTCAAGTACTCTATTGATTTGCGCTTTTATGCAACCTTTTGAGTTGACGTAATTCTTTTGCTAATTTAGTTTTCTATTCCACTCGCTCGGTTCAACTCAATAGTTCATATCACGAGATTCATTCAAAGTCTCTGCTTTTCCCTAGCTTGATGGTATTACCGTAATAATCCCTAAATCTTGCTTAGGAGCACGAATAGGTGATGAGCTACTTGCCTTCTCCATGCTACTGGAAAAAATAGAGAGGCAGTGTATAAGTGACATTCTAAATATACTCTTCCCGAAATTTCTTCAAGAAATGATTAACTAGACTCAATAACATTTTTCCAGGCAAGTAGAAAAGCATTCTTTCGACGTAGAGCTAAGCCAAAAGTTCGCAGAGGTTTTCAATCGGTGTATGTTAGTTTCCTGTAAGTCCTTTTCTATGTTTTATTGTTTCTTGTAACTTCCAATGGCAGAGCAGCGTCTTTGTTGAAGCATAAATCAAAGCGTCGCCTAATTAGGCTAGAGTGCAAAAAATCAAAGAAAAAGAATAGCATTTAAGAAACGATAAAACAGACTTCTTGATGTAAGTGAAGCGCTTGAAAACAGAGTTGTAGGAAGTACAGCCTTAAAGAGCTTAGATAAGCAGTTCAAAAATTTATGATAAATTTGGAGAAAAATAAGTAATTTACAAAATATAATTAATCACATTAGAAAATAAAATGGAAATGATACAAAAGAAGCTGTTTGTTCATTGAAAATGTAATTTGACAATAGATATATTTAATATTTAATTTTTATAAAAGAATTGTATCTGGTTTGAGCAGTACTGCTACTGGATCGACACTCAGCAGAAGAGCAAAGGTGAGGCAAAGTAAACTAAATTTATGATAATGGAGCTAAGTATGAAGATGATTAGAAACATGACAGACATTTTTGTGAGAAAAATATAATGAATCTTTCTTATTCAAATTTTATTTATTTTTAATTAATTTTCAAAAAAAAGAATTGTCATTCTATAGAGCGGAAAATTTGCCTAAGACCAAATTAAGAGAATCACCCTCTACAAATTTTGAGTTTCAATAAGCATAATTGAAAACAATCATTAGTATTTTCATAAATTGTTTATTGTCTTGTCATTCATCACATATCTATGAGTGATGCGCTTATTGCCATATTCGTGTGTCATCATTACTTGTAATTTCTTATCTCACTACACTTGTTGAGATTTATTCACCAATCTTACCAATAAGCGACAAATTGTGATGAAAGTGAAAATTAGAAAAAATTTGAATATTAAAATTATTAAATTAGTACGAATGAGTATAAAAAATTTTTTAAAATTAAAATGTTAAGTGTGAGTGTGTGTAAGAGATTTTAAGAATTCAGCAAATGTGTTAATCGTATTTAATATAAATCACTTTTGCTTTGCAAAGTGGTAATTACATTAATTTAATCAAGTACATAAACAATATTTTTCACTATAGTTCTTAAATTCTTAGTTTAGGGCTAGAAAGTAATTGTAGTTTTGAATATCCACTTTGTTATTAGCATTCAAATAATCTTTATATTGGAAGATAAAATTTAACGAAGGGAAGCTACTTTCATCATTTAATTTATAGAACCTCATCGATATGATCCTACAAAGACCTTTTGTAAACATGGGAATTGTTGAGATTTGTCACATTGGGAATCATTGGCAAATTACGGAGTTTAAAAGTAGTATATTGAATAGTTATACAAATGTAAAGCACTACATCTCTGCTGTAAACATCTTTTAGTAAAAAGGCTTTGGAATTAAGTAGCAAACTGGCATCGCACTTTCCCATTATAGTAGTAAAGCTGGAATTTGCTACCTTACATTACCAGATAAAGATCTAATTTAACAATGGTAGTAAGGTTTCTAACCAGGTAGCAGCTTATCATATGGTCAATGGCTTTACTATAGCGTTAATAAGCACATACGAGAAATGGCTTTCCATCTATTCTAAGACTTCCAACTACAAGCAAGCTTTCTTTTCACTGCCCATATCTGAAAATATACACTGCGGGACATTGACACCTAACTTTTGTTACTTATCTTTTTTAGTTTCTACATAAAAAGCAGGTGTTCTACGTAATTCACTTTAAAGATAGCCCCTCAAATCTGAAATTTCAAAAAATTCCAGATTTGTGAAATAGTTCCAGTTTATAACTGGAATTCCAGTATCATGATAATAATTCAAGAACCATATTTAAAATTCTTGTTTCAAATAGTTCCAAATCTGGAATTCCATATTTAAAATAATTTTTTTAACATATATTATCAAGCATAATTTTTGTGTAAACTTAAATATTTATTAATAATTAAAGTATATTATTTCTACATCGTCTTTAAAATAACGTTTTAATGGTGGTCCTTTCCAAATTTCATAAATCCGAATCTTTGAACTTTTTCGGACTAATAGACTTTTTCCATAGATCATAAATCTTTACACATAAAAAATAAAAAATGCCAAAACCCAAAAAAAGGATTTTTTTAAAAATTAGGTTAAAAATATTAATTTAATGTTTGGTATTATAATATTTATTTACCCATTATTTGATAAAAATCTGGGGCCATTAAGGTCCCTCAAATCAGGGAATTTTAAAATAATAGAGTGGGGGTACCAAAAAAATTACAAATCTAATAAGAATAATAAGTATCTATACTGAATTCTCAAGGAGACCCTGATTTTAATATTTGTTTGTATATAAAGGGTCAATCCTTTTAATTTGAAACCCATATCTTTGTCTCATGGTCTCATGGCATTTTCTAGTTGATTCCAGTCTACTTAAGTTTTGGAACGATTCTGTTTACAACATCAGGGTTGACATCAATTTTTATTCTCTTTATAGATAACTCCCCGCATTTTGGTGGCAAACTTCAAGAGATTATATCTGAGGCCCTAAACATTAATTTCTATATGAGGAAGATGTTTCTCAAACTCTCAATTACATTCAAATTTCACTGGTTTCCAAAATGCTTTAAATTAGTTATATATTATGATAATTTTTGCTAGACATATTTTTAGCTAAAATCTTTACTAAGTATCAATATTTTCCTTATATTCATCAATTTCTATTAGTTTCCTTTTAGAGAAGAGCATGATAATTTGTCAACTATTTTCATATTTATGTATCCTGTGATTAAATAGGTAAATGGCATTTTAGAAATATCAAGCTAATGTTTCAATTGTATAGATGGAATAATTAGGAGATCACAAATCTAAATATTTATTTTTCTGAAATAGTGCAATTTTATTAGCTCAAAAATATTCATTTAGGACTATGGGGTTTGAGGTCTGCAGTCTAAGGATAATAGTAAATCCTAAAAATCTCATAAACTAGCCTAATTTCTAAAATTTCAAGATTATTATCTGTATAAATTTGAGGGATTTAATTATTGAATAATTTAAAAAATATAATTTCATTATGTTATTGGCAATAAAACAATTTATTTTACAAATAATTAAAATATTCATCTGAAAATTAATGTTAGTAAGTTATAATCTAAACTTATTTTATTATAATTCATTAGAATTATAATAAATTTAGCTTAATATTTTAAAAAATCTTTTTTATAAAATCCAGAATTAAATTTGGAACTCCAGTTTAGATCTAGAATTCCAGTTTCATTCTACAAAAGTTCCAGATTTAAATCTAGAAATTTTATAATGAAACTGGAACCACTTCACAAATCTGAAATTTGAAAATATCCCAGATATGAGGAGGAACCTCTCTCTAGGCACACAATTGGCAGAAATTTGTACTTTTGCGCATGAATGATTTCATACAAGACGACTCTTTCTACTGTTAAAAGATTGTGCTTAAGCTGTAAAAGCAGAGTGGACTGCAAAGGCAAACATTAATTAGGTTTGACTCTTTTTTTACCTTTTGTTGGACATTTGAAGACTAAGTGGTTAAATGAGGCATTCTTTTTTGAATGAATTCTAAAAAGAGTGATTCCAGAAGCGATGAGAGATCAATAAAAATCCCTACTAACCAATTGCAGGAGGAGATCATGCTTCTAAAATTTGATCTCCTAGCGGCAACTATCTTGAAGCTTTTTAAATATAGAGGTTAACTAATTACACCACTGCTCCTGATGGTCTGTTCATTTGATATTGCATTTAAGGGTCCCCAGTATAGCGAGTATTTTATTTCTTAATGAGTTGTTTTCTTAGATAATCACAACAATTTTTCTATCCTACAAGTATTATATCTGGTTACAGAGGAAAGTGCTTTTGTGAAACATTTTCTTGACTCTTCACTTTAATTATAACCGGTAACATTTAACTTGATCTTGGTCGAATACCCACTTTATGGTTTATTTCATTTGAATGTGGAGTAGTTACAGTGAGTTCATATTTACAGTTACTATTAGCACAGAAGGTCAAGATGACTCGTTACTAAGTATTTTGGACTATTAGAAAGATTTAAGTTTTATACCACATATGAGATAAATGTAAGTCTTATTTCCATTATTTTAAAGATTGACCTAATTAATCTTTCTATCTTTTAATTATGTTTGAATTACTGAATCTTCCTTGCATTATCATCTTTTCTCAAAGTTCTCTTTGATACTCGATTTGTTTGTAGAGTATCCTTATAGAATTTATTAATGTAATTTGATAGAGCCTCATCTGGAATTTTATAAATCCGTTGTAATATCTCCATGACCCTTCTCTGTACTTGACCAATTTATTAGCGACACTCAGGCTTTAATACACATTTCGGTGTAAACGAAGAAACTATTCGTCTTAAAAACGACTCTTGATAAACTTCTCGCAGCATACATGACTTGGCGAATCCTCTTCTGATATGAGCGATGCTCAAGATTTTGTATTTGCGTACAGGCCCTAAGACACGTAGTGTATCTAATATTTTTAGGCTTCTATCTCTTTCCGTTCATTCCTATTTAATTGCATGGTTATTATATAGTACTTTTTCTAATGAGCTTTATCTTGAGGAGGCATCACATATTTAGCAAGTAGGGCTTCATCTTTCTTTTTTAATCTTGCAAGTTGTTTTTATTTATTTATAGCAGTTATTTTTCTGTCCCATGCATTTGAGCTATATAATTATTTATTAAATAGTTTATTTTGTTCTTTGATATTATCAGTTTTTAGAACTGATACAGAAAGCTGTCACTCCCTCAACCAACTATTCTTAGGGAGCCACTGTTAAATTGTTAACCGTTACATTAAGCAACTGTGCCTGTTTTGTATTCCCATTCGTATTAGCTCCAAGAGTATCGAAGTCGAAAGTAATTTCTCCATCCTTAAAGTGTGAATCATTAAAGTCCATTCATCGAGTATTTTCAACAATTGTTTCATCATAATTTGTTTCTTCATAGGTGTGCCTCTTGGTCTTGTTAGTCTTGTTAGGTAAGAAGAGCTCCTTCTCCATCAGTTGATATCAATTTACTCTTGCACTTAGAGGCGGTAGTAGTCAGTATTCTCTTATCCCAGGATGACTTGAACTATTCCTTGTACTATCTTAGGTGAGCATAAGTGATTGTTCATAGTCTCAAGCATACTTTGTTGACGTTCATTAAATATGGTGGCTTGCGGAGGCAGCAATGCCTGTTTCCAGGAGGTTTTGAGTGGCATAGGTGTCAGTAACGAGGGTTGGAGGGCGAAGGACGGAGGAAAACCTGTTTTTCTTCAGAGAGGACATCCTTTTTATTCTTTGAACAGCATTATGGGAGTAAAAAGGGGAGAGAAATAAAATTTAATTAGACGAATTTATATTGATAATATTTATTAGATATCTTAAAACTCAGGTTTTAAATTGTGTAACTGTGATAAGCGAGTAGTAGTAGTGGTAGTAGCTGCTGGCCATTCTTTAAAAAGGAAACTACAAATATTTATAATAATTTAATTCTGAATCAGAATTTATTTTTAATTTTAACAATCTCCTATTCAAACATCTATAACATCTTTTATATTTGAATAATTTTATAAAAACACAAATGGTGAAGCTCACACCTTGCTTACCTCCTTTTTTCCCTAATAATGAATCCTATTTAAATCTGAAATGCACTATTATTGTAAATTTGAACCTCCTCTTGCTCGTTAGTTACGTTAAAACTTTCAATTAATGGGAGTAGTCAGCGTTTAAAGGAGATCAACCTTAAGAAAGAGCAAATCATCATTCTCAATTAGTAATAGTATGTTCAGAATGTTGTAGAGTAATATACTTAGTAATATACTTGATATTAACAAGAAGTTGGTGTGTCTATGTATTCAGCAAAATAATATGTAAAAATTTGATAAAATTCATTAATTTAATATATTTCAATTAATCTTATACCCCCTTAAATAATTAACTTTTATTCAATTAATACCAAAAACTAATTCTAAAAATGAAATAATATTAGAAGCTCCAATTTTATTATATAATTTTAATGTATTCTTATTAAGAAGTTTAAATTTTATATATAAGCCAAAAAATGATTCAAAAATTAGTCAAAGACTATTGCTTGAATTTACAATAATTTTCAAGAACTTCAATTTGTCTATATTATTAGATTAAGTTTTCTAATTTTTATTTAAATATAAATGAAAACAACTCAGCAGTGTAAATTTTGACCAACAAATTATACAAGACCTTAATAAAATCAATTATCGCCTAATTAAAACTCAAAGTAATTAATTTAGAGGGGACTTTTAGAATTATTATCTCAGTCTTTCTCAGCAGAAGTATAAGAATTATAATAGTTGCAGCCAGACACACTTTTGCTGCAGCTGCTTTAACATATACTGTTTTTAATTTCATTGAGATGTTAAAATTATGAAAGCTTTAAAGCTAGATTTTATGTTGATTTAAATTTTTTAACTTCGAGAGTCATCGTTTAAAACAGTGTCTCTCGAGGATTTTTTAATTTTTTAAAGCATAAATAAGTCATTGTTAAAATAATCATATATTAACTTCTCTAATAAGATATTTTTTTTCTTATTTAACTTAATTACATCCTTAAGGATATAGTCATAAATCTGTTAGGATTTTTAGGATGCTTTATTAGGATTCCTTAATTTAACTAAGTGGTAAAAAATGATATTTTAACTTAAGATAGAAAAATGTTCTAATTCCATTAGGAATTATAGTATTTCCTTTTAGATATCTAGAAATTTATTTGCAAATATTGAAAAGTATTGACAAAAATCTTTATAAAAAATTTTGATATTTTAAATTCTTGATAGACACTGTTTTAAACGATGACTCTCGAAGATCATAATAATATGAAGTTTAGATTTAATAATTAAAAACTTAAATATATTTTAATTTAATTTTAATTTTTAAAAAAATGGAGATTTTTAGAGAAAAACTTCCATATGTCTCCTTAAGCATCAATCAATTCTTTAATCAGATGCAACTATTGTAAATGCTCTTAATAATGAAAAAATCTTAAAATAATTAAGATGAATAATAGCAATAACAATAAAATTAGCAATAAAATCATAAGCAAAAATAAAAAATAAAACAAACGTTGAGCGGAATTATTGATGGAACAGAAAAAATAAATAAACTTAAAAGGAGGTATCAATTATAATAATAACACCACAAAGAAGGGTACATCTTAAATTGATGGTAATTAATTAAAATAATGATAAGCACCTGATGAGCATAGTTTATTGGATAGTAAATTAACTCACACGATGAAAAGCATTTCTATTAATATAGTCAAAAACCTTAATAAGAGCAGACCAATAATAAAAACAGAGGGATATAAAAATAAACATAGAGAATTAAGTAGTTAATAACAGATATTTCATTTATGACTCAAGGCAGGATAGTATGGGTATTAACACTATTTAGAACTTTTCATTTCCAGACATCAGTAGTATTTAGAATACTAAATTCAAAAAAATAGACTCTGAATGGTAACTAAAATACAACAAACAATGCTATATCTCTAAAAAATCATACCTAAACAATAATTCCCTCAATCTAAAAGCATATACTTGCAATAACATCAATAAGTATCCCCATTTTAAGGTTAATAGTGTTAGCAATCCTCCATATAGCATCCTTGGAAATACACAACTTTCGCTTAAGCTTAAATGAAAAATACTAAAGCTTTCACTTTCAAACCTTTTAATATGATTAAAAGAGAATGGGCTAGTTCAAGAATTAAATAAGATTGATCTGCCTGAGGTGTTCAGCTTAGGCCGATGATTTGATATATTAAAAACAGTTGCTTCATTTTGTAAAAATTGAATTATAGGAAGAAATTAGAGGGGTTTAAGGGATTTATGAGAAATTTTATAGAATATTGCATGAAGCACTCGATGATAGAGTGCGAGAACTCTTAAAACAATATGATAATCACATTTGTGCCATTATTAACCAAGTAAAAAGCTGCATACATCAATTAGATAATCTAATTATAGGTCTGGGTGAAGTATAGGATTAAAATAATGAGTTCTTGTTGGTTGATTAAACAATTGAAGTTAAAAAGTGAAGATTTATATCTCCCTGAGTAAGAGCATCAAATCAAACCAAAAGTCATTAACAAGAAGTTTTAAAATATAAACTTGCTAAATTTTGCTTACATCTTTTGAGAATAACAATGAAAAGTTCTATTAGTTATTATGGAATTGGTTTTTTATTATTAAAAAATTTAGAAAATAATAATTGATTAAATCAAAAGATATTAGTAAGAATTAAAAAGAATAATAGGAAAACCTTAAGTTTAAAATTTGAAAAAAATTGTGAATTTAAAATATAAATAACTCTATATTTTTATTATTTTAAATAGTTGGTAGGTTTATGATAAATTAACTAAGTAGAATATTTATATATATAGTTCCATTTTAATTTTTGAAGAGCTACCAACTTTTACTGTGAGGTTTGATAACATTTTATATGTAATTTAATCACCCTTTATTATTATTATTATTATAATAATCACTCATCTAATCGACAAAGATTGTGGGTTCAGGCAACAAAGTCCCTCATATTACCATAACCTTCTTTTTGAACGGACCTTTAGGTTTTGCCAATAATTTAAAGGCCATCCTGGCCGCAAAACCAATAGCAAGACTAGGCATCATTTGAGCATAAGCTCTAATATCTCCTTGACAATCTAACTGTTAAAGGAAGATCCCATAGAGAGATCATGGAGATGTCCTTTACCATCTTTAGAAATGATGTTACAAAGCAGTACAAGGATGTAGTGGAGCTCAAAAATCTCGTTTAGGAAATCAGCCATAAACCTTAACGAGAGATGCCTACGAGTTCCAGGAGATAGAATAAGGCAAGACAAGGCAATCAAGACCCAAAAAACCCTCCAGCAACTGTATAATTGTTTTGATTTGTAGAGGATTTTTTAGGGGCTGGAGTTATTAATAATTTTTAATTAGAAATATATATATTAAATGTACTTAATTTAATCACTCAAAACGACATTTGGATAGTGTTGTAGGGCTATTTTGCTCATCCACTATCTGCTTTATTTATACTATGCCCTTGTCTTTGGCTTGATTATTCTTGATTATTATTTACTCAGCCATTTATTTCACTGATTCAGATTCTCTTATCTTGGTATTAAATTACTTTATTCCATGATTTGCATCTTTTTCGCATCTTGAAGAGTAGTAATCATTGCAAGACATTTTATACTATAGAATTATTGCTGCCAGAGCCCACACACACGGGACAGAAAATTTCTATCTCCCCAGTTTTCTCTATATGGATAATACCCAAGGAGTATCCATGGCACTGCCAAGCCTTGATACCCCACTCTTAAAGCTCTGTTGAAATCAATTATTGTCACTCTCACAGGTGAAAAGTTTATCATTATATTATCAGATTTCAAATCTCTGTGAAAAAACTTAATGTGAGGAGCTCTTTAATACCTTTTATAGTTTGTGTTGTAATTAATGCAAGCAGTTTATGATTTCTTTAATCAGCTATAAAATCTTTGAGAGGCATTTCAAAGAGTGGGAGGCTGAAAGCAACATGATCTCTTCAAAGGAGAACAGCATCTAGCTATATTAAGTATTTTCATTCTTTAAACATTGCTTGAATGAGTACTTGATACTCATTAGTAAATTCTATCTAGAATTTATCGTCACTCAAGAGATATTAGAAAGGATAAATCTTGTAAGCATATCGATGATCATTAATAACTTTCTTATCAAAGGAGTCCTCTAGAATTAGGTAGCTATATAGGGAAGTGTCTAAACCAATTTATGTGAATACTGGAATTTTCATGTATTGAATTTTGATAATAATTTTTGTAAATTCAAATGCTAATATATTGCGTGCCTTCATAACACATTCTGCTTCATTAGCCTGCTCAAGTACTAAAGGTCGAAGAGATTCTCTTCTTTTTCATTTGGATAGGAGCTTCTTTTCATTCTCTTAATTTTCAACTTCTATATCTTTCTTGTGAGCTTTTAAAAAGATGCTTCTTTAAATCTCTAGTATGAGTATATTCCTTATGTCACTCAAAGCAATCGAACATTCCATCAATTTGATATGCTTTAGGTATACAGTTGGCTTGGCTTCTCTATGCTCCTATGTCATATGTCTGTGCCATGTGGACTTATGAGCAAAATCTCTCTCAAAATTTTCACAAAAATACACTTCTACTTCTACGATATAATGGAAATTTAATTTATTACTTTCTCCTCATCTCTGTCTCCAACACACTAATCTGCCATATACATGATATTCTTATTTCTATAAAACCTCAAGAGAATAAATTTATGGAAAACAGGGAATGGTAGAATAAAACAACCAATTTAGTTAGAAGTGATAATGATAAATTATGATATAAATTATACTAAATAAAACTATATATATATTAATTTAATAATTAACTAAGTAATTATTTGTAGTGAAAAATCAAAGTTTGTTTGTATTGCAGTCTCAATAACTAATCATCATTATTTTTAATTTGTTTTTTTCATAATTATCTGGATTTGAGTTTTGTATTTAAGTTCACTCACAGATATCTTATTTTTTTTTGTGATTTTTTTACAGTAGATTTCTCTTTAGTATCAAGCTATTTTTCTAAATTATTAAAGTAAATCTCTTATTAACAAACATATTCTTGGTTAGTTTATTGGACTTTTAATTTATAGTAATTAAAACTAAAATGCGAAAGTAGAATTATAATACTTACATTAAGTTCAGTTGGTAATACACGGGATATTAATTAAATTAATCAGGGTTCAATTCCACTAAACTCAATTTATTTAACAAAAATATTTTAAATCATTTAATTTGCGTGTTTTAATTCATTAGTAAATAATAATTAATTTAACAATCATCCTTATAATAATGATTCTGGGGTTTTATTAATAAAAGATATGTATAGTAATAGCTTTGGTAGATCTTTGACTGTGTTTTGATCACAGTTATCACATTTCTTTGTATTTCCTAATGAAAGTCTCATATAGTTTGATGGAAGTGTAGCTGACTTTCTCGAAAGGATACAGCTCATATTAAAATTTGAATCTAAAATTATAAAACCTCCTCTTTAACAGAGAGCCTGTAAATTAGTTTTTAAGACAGATGAATTTCATGGGGAGATAAGGGTATAATAAAGTAAGAAAGCAATCGATAAGATATGAATTAGATCTAGAGATATTAAAATAAGAGACCATTTTTACACTTTATAAAAAGTTGTTTTATTGTAAGTAATGAATTAAGTGCTTACTGATTTAGAAGGTATTTTCTAATTTTAGATTAAAATTAGGGTGCTCCTAATTAAGTACAACCTTTAAATAAAGCTCCTAATTAATCACTAACACTTTAGGTGCGGCTTCTATTAAAGTACGTATTAAATTAAAAATAATAATAACAATAAATCCACATCAGGGGCTCAAGGTCCCCGGATATGATATATGTTTATATATATATATATATTTAAGGGTCAGGCCCTTTCAATTATTTAAATTTGCTCATAACTCAATCAACTTGTTCTTTATGAACGTCTGTTCTAAAATTTCTATTTCTTTTCATTCTGACTTTTTTCTTGAATACTATTTGTGACATTTCGCTTATATCTCTATTCATTAAATAGTGATATTTTAGTTTGTTTTCATTTCAAGATTCCACTCTGTAAAAAATTGAAATAATCGTTCAGCTTGTTGGTATACTTTTTATCTCTGTATAACCCAGTCATTGTATATTCTTTGGATATTAATATAATCTTAGACTATGAGTTAAATCTACAAATTTTTGTTTTTACCATGTAACCATCTTTTTAGACTTGTCATCTAATCCATTCTTTATACTTAATTAATAATAAAAATATGGAAATTTAACTATAAGAATTGATATCAATTTCTCAAGGTTAAAACCAACTCTCAAAACCTATACAATATCCTTCTTAGAAGTTGACCTCTTATAGGTTGTCTATGTTTAATAGTAAGTTTCCTTAAGATAAATAATTGAAATCAATAAACTTAAATTTATATCATTTCTTAAATCTGTAAGTAAGATAGAGCCAATGAATGATGCAATTAAAAGAGTTTAAGCTCAAGAGTTGCTTTCTAGTTTTAGAAGCAAGGAATATTTGCACCGCTATCTAGTGCAGTAAGGTAAACATGGCATGCTATATAATTTTCTTGCTGTAATTGGTTTGTTTCTACTAACGATGGAAGGAATGAAATATCATTTCTAAGAGATACTCTACGAAGAAAAGAAAGCATTGAAAACTTAAGATGTTAAGTTTGGTGTTATTCCATATTATTCAGAAATCTCTCTTACTTATTTATATAAGGATGCTATGAATTACCAGTAAGTTCAAAATACCTGCCATATATGAAATATAACTCAAATAAACTACCTTAAAGAAACTATTTCTTTTATACTTGCATCTATAAAAGGAGAATACTTTAAACAGATATTCAAGAATCTCATAAAAGAGGTATAGCACCTCTCTTGAAGACAAGACAAGTAAGGCATCAAGAAAAAATAAAAGCTGGCTATCAGAGCTGCAAGAGCATCTATACATTTCAAGTAAGATTGTAAGCTTAACTCTTTAGAAAACTTGATACTGCGATTTTTATGATGAAGGAGCAGAGCAGACTTCAATGAGAGATAAAGTTATAAGCATAGAATGAAGTTAGCAAGAGACTTTACTCAATCATTCAGGCACCAAATTTAATGGACATTGATGGTGGCGCTGGTATCAAGAGAAGAAATGTTACGGGGAGGAAAGATCTAAGAGGAACAAAAGAAAGAGAAGCCTGCTGCAACGAAAGAATTGGAAATGTGACTAAAATATTCATAAAATTAAGTCTTATATTTATTTTTAAGCATTCACTCTTCCTTCTTTTGGAAATTTATCAGCTAACTAATTGTCTACTCTTTTAGCAGACCTGTTTATAAAGTCTACTGTATCTATTGGTAGGTTATTTCATCAAGTGGAATAGCAATATTTTTTTTATAGTGGGCTTTTTAATATGCTCCAGTTGAATTCGATTACATTAAACTGCGGGCTGTAAGATACGTTAAACACTGGTGTTATTCTTAATTTCTTTTGTCTTATGATTTGAGAGATTATCAACAAATATAGGATTATCTCCTCTTCAGGATATTTCTCTCAAAGTAGCTTTAGAATTAAATATTCTTCTCTGTCTTAATAGAGCGAGAATGAATATTAAAACTCTTTGAACCAGTATCCTCCCAGATTCCTGCAAGAATTGCATTCATTTAAACCTTAACTTTCTAATCATATACTAATATATTACTGTGTCTAATATAAAGCAAGTATATAGAAATAAGAGAGATCATAAAAGTAAGTTTTTAATATTAATATAATAGAGAATGGCTATACTATCTATTCTGTCTTAATTCCTTGATTTTCTTCATTATCTTAATTGTTCTCATCATTTCTGATTGCCATTCAAATATGGAAAAATTTTCTCATTGAATCCCTGATTTTTCTGGCTTAAACAATTTTAGGCTAGAGATGCTATAGTTAAAACCTCTTCAACTTCAGTCCTGAACACTGTACTGCTTGAGATCTCTTTGAGAGGGAATACTCCATTACATTTAACCAAAATTAAAAAATTTAGAGATGTTTTATAAATTAAATCATACGCAGTCTTAATTAATTAAAATCAGCTTAAAACCAATTATGACATCCCTATTAATAATTCATTATATAATAATATTTAATAAAAGTTATCCACACCGAGGTCTCTGAAGACCCCGAATCATAATATGTTTTAGTATATAAGGTACAAGCCTTTTTAGTTATTTATTAATGTCAACTCAAGTGTTTGGTGACTCTAGGACTGTTTTTTCCAGCTCAATTTTTCTTTTCCTTTGCGATGCTTCAGGGTCTTTATCTTTTCTATCTTTCCTTTCTTCCAATGCTTGTTTTCTAGTGTTTTTTTGAAGTTGGTAACATTAATTAAAGCACCAGTTGTGGACTTTAAAGTAGGAGTTTATATCATCTTGCCATTGTCTGTTGCTTCCAATTTATTGATTGCGATGATTTTCCCAAATCTAGTATAGAGATTGAATATCAAAAATTTCAGTTTAGATATGGGTAGTTGTAGTTGGTGAGTTTTTTTGGCTGTCAAATTCTTTGAAGTCCTTCATTTACAAGACTATGAATTCTGTCATCTGATACTTAGATAGGTTAAAAGTTTTAAAACTATTGTTTATTATTCTTTAATTAAATTTATGTGGTAAGGTTGAATTTTTTAAGTGTAAAAATACATTTTAGATTAATCAATGATTTTGAATATATAAATTTGAATTCAAATCTTAAAATATCAAATAAGGGAAAATACAAACATTTGAGAGGAAAAGCTGATGCAAATATTTCGAAAAGTATTTATTGAAATCTAACAAGATATTCTGACTGTGTTGGTTCAGCGCATATGCGATGAATTAAATCGAGGGCTCGGCAGAGGTTTTTTAGGTCGAAATCGCATTCTTAAATAAATATGTCCCTATGGGACTAAGGTGCTTTAATTGATAAATTCTTAATTAATAATAATAAATTTAGTAATATAATTTAATTTTTAATAAAAAATTTAATATTTTTAACTTGTTAAAATTTCTCATTAAAGAAATCACGTTAGTAATAACTTTTAAATTTAATAAATTGCGTAAATTTAAAAATTACTAAATTTATTATTATTAATTAAGAATTTATCAATTAAAGCACCTTAGTCCCATAGGGACATATTTATTTAAGAATGCGATTTCGACCTAAAAAACCTCTGCCGAGCCCTCGATTTAATTCATCGCATATGCGCTGAACCAACACAGTCAGAATATCTTGTTAGATTTCAATAAATACTTTTCGAAATATTTGCATCAGCTTTTCCTCTCAAATGTTTGTATTTTCCCTTATTTGATATTTTAAGATTTGAATTCAAATTTATATATTCAAAATCATTGATTAATCTAAAATGTATTTTTACACTTAAAAAATTCAACCTTGCTATTAAAATTAGTTTAGGAATGCAGTTGATGGATGGTTAATTTTTGTTCAGAATATACTTAGATTTTATTGGAATACCGATCTGTGTCGTATGTAATAACTCAGAACATAAAATAAGGTAAGAATTTTATAATTTATCCGACTTAAGAACGGAAAAAGATTGTGATGGTTCTAGAGAAGTCTAAGGAGGAGATATAGACCCGCCAAATTAAATTGAAATGTCGAATATGACAGCTTCTTAAACCCTTTATTTTATCTTTTTAGTTAGTGATTCTTCATTTTCGTAGTTGGTTTAGCTGACTATTAAATAGTAGAATCTACTTGTTAGGTACTAAATATGGGGTTTTATTAGTCGGGTCTGGGTGATTTTTGAAAATGAAGTTTCTTCAGTCTTTTGTACTAGAATTAAAGAATCTTGTTATGCAGACTTAAGAGTCTTATTTTGTGACTTTTTTGAGTACTTATTTTTTATTAAACTTAATGTCAAATTTTTCTCTCAAAATTTCTATTTGTTCCTCTTCTTATTTTAAGTTACCTTTCTCTGTTAAGAAAAACTATTAAGGAGCTGGTACTCTATGGGGACTATAGTACCAAGGCATGTAATCAATATCGGTTTTGGAGTTGTCTCTGATGAAGGTTGTACATTCATTATCTACCCAAGAAGACTCTGATTAAGAGTCTTATCCAAGATATGGTTAGACTATGTATAGGTCAAGGTAGGTTATTTTGAGCTCTCCATAAGAAGAGTGATGTGATTCAGGAAAGTAAATGCCGTACATTAGTGAAATTATTTTCACTCCTATTTATTAGAGAGATCATAACTTTACTTGAATTTAGTTTGGGAGATATAGTCGACCTAATTTGAAGCTTCCACTTTCTGAGAGATTATATTAAAATATTCTATAATCTCACTATTGCTGAATAAGTAGTCGTTTTATGTGCTTTCGATGCTTCCCTTCAGGATCTTGGAAGTAATTTTGCCATTATATTTTAGTTGTGCTTGTGTTGTGAATTTAATATCTCATCTCACAAGCTCATTTCAAATTAAACAACCTTTAATGATTCGTTATAAATTAGACCTATTTTTGAAGACTTTTATTCCTGATCATTAAACTTAAAATGTTTTAATTCGTCTGATTTAATTTATAAAACATCTCTAAATTTTTAAATTTTGGTTAAACGTAATGGAGTATCTTCTCTCAAAGAGATCTCTAGCAGCACAGTGTTCAGGACTGAAGTTGAAGAGGTTTCTTCTATAGCATTTCTAGCCTAAAAATTGTTGAAGCCAAAAACAT
Source organism: Oxytricha trifallax (assembly GCA_000711775.1). Taxonomy (NCBI): domain Eukaryota; phylum Ciliophora; class Spirotrichea; order Sporadotrichida; family Oxytrichidae; genus Oxytricha; species Oxytricha trifallax. The sequence continues at coordinate 40,632 of ARYC01003502.1, forward strand.
CAGGGATTCAATGAGAATATTTTTCCATGTTTGAATGGCAATCAGAAATGATGAGAACAATTAATATTATGAAGAAAATCAAGGAATTAAGACAGAACAAGATAGTATAGCCATTATTTGTTGTACTAATATTTGCATTTTATAATAATTGTCTCTATTAATTTTTATACTTGCTTTACCAAGACCTCTAGATAAAGGTGATGAAAATAAAAACAGCCTCGTTTGCATGAATAACTTAATAATATTATTCTATTAGGCTCTCTTCATTTAATAATTAATATACTTTAAATTGTTCCTGTAAAATAATTGAGTAAAATCAATTACTTTCTAGAAATGATTGACAGCTTTGAATGAAAAGCCATTTCACTTGTAAATGCTTGCTATAGATTAAGCAGATATCTTTAACTATGGGATTTGCCGATGAAACATAGAGGCCCTTTGATTAAGAGAGAAGTGAGCCCAATATCTCAGAGTTTTTTCCATTAATGAAATATTCAATATGTTACGATAGAAATTTAATTCTTCGTTTAGACTTACAATTCAATTATTATTGCTTTATTTACAAAGCTAAATGGCAGAGTAAGCGAACAGATGAGAACTAAACTTTAGTAATAATATAATTAACTTGTAGTTAAGCACTAGTTTAATTATATCACTGTATATATCACATCCATAGTGCAATTCAAACACTAAATCAATACACTCTAAATCATATATTGATCCCAAAAGCTTGTAATTTGTGTCTCGCATTTAATAAATAACCCTAACTCCTTACCATTTCTCTACAAATAAAAACAATTATAAACCTATTTTAGGGGTTTTAGGTTTTAAATAGAATATACTATAAAAATAGAGATGTGATATCGCATGCTAATAACACTACCAAGGCAAGAGGTTCGGGTGCTATTCAATATTAATATTAATTTCTCCATTATTTTCAAGAATTTACAAAATAGAAACTATTCAACTAAATTACCCATCGATCTGAAGGAGATCAGTGGATGCTGCTTAAAAATTTGCATATTCCCAACATATATACTCATCAAAAGGCAGTTTGTCTCCGAATCTTCATGAGAAGTTGAAAAATCTATTGAAGTCAATCATACAGTCTAACAATTAAATGATAAATTGCAAACCACCATGCAACCAACACCGTAAAGACCAATACTAATAACAAAACCATCTGCAAGCTAACATCTAGATAGCTTCTAGTAAATGAACATAAAGGCTTCAAATATCAATAGTATCTATAAGAGTAAAAAGAAATTGGTGAGCTTGACCGTGCATATTGCTGTGAGAGAAAGGAGAAAATTGCCTAGGTAGACAAGATAGCTAATCGAGTTAGATATACTCAGATGAAAGTGACAGACTTTGAAACAAGCAAGTCTTATATTCTTAGTTTTCTTTAGGATACGCTGAGGAAGTAGGAGTTGGTTTGCTTTATGTTATGCATCTGGACCTTCCCGTCTTGGGTCAAAGAAAAGCGAAATAATGCTTACTGACAGCTTGGACTGGAGTTACGATAGGTTCATCGACTACTTCTGCATAATTAACTAACAATTATATCCTCTTAAGGTACCAGGAATATCTTTTCTCTGCTTCGTCTCAGAATGATAAGGCTAGGCTACTAATAAATAGGCACTCTAGAGTAAGCTGGAAAGCCCCGAGAGTTTGTAGGAGTTTTATAAGGGAACTCGCAACAGCACTGAGTAAATCTACTACAAATATCAGATTACTTTGATATTTTCCTCCGTTTTCGCTAACCTCCATTAAGTTATGACTTGACCGATGATGGATAACTCATCTGCCAGTAAAGAATGCTTCCCATTACTCTATTTCAAGAATTAAGGTAGGCTGTCATCTCAGTACCAAGCTCAAGAAGGATAGCGTCATCTTACGCAGCCATTCATCAGCTAGACATTGCTGATTAAGGAAGAGGTACACATTCGTCTATCGAGTTTGCGCAGCAAATAAATTACTATTGCATAAATATTAAGAGCAAGTGACTTCTGATTTTCAATCTGACTCATAATGAGATAATTGGTAAGTATCTTAAAGTATTTATGATGTTTTTAGAGAAAATATTTTAAATTATAAATCATCATTGAATAATGAAAATGATAAAGAAGAAGCTGTTCGTTCTTTAAAATTGTAAGTTACAATAAATATATCTAACATTTTCTTTTTAGGGGTTGACTTGGTGAGAGCAGTATTGAGACTGAACAGAGACTCAGAAAGACAGATAGAAATGGCAAAAGAATACTCATTAATTCAGATTGCGATGTATATGATGGAGTGAGGAGAGACATGTAGCTTTTTTCAGGATTTCCATTTCTATATTATTAAAAACATTTGTATATATAATTATGCTTTTTTTAAACATAATTCTATTTTCTAAAAATTCAACATAATTTCATGACGATGCCTTGAAGCATCTTAATCTAAAGGAGATCTGACAATGGCTATTTTTGTTGGGAATAAATTATTGATTTGATGATCCAATTATTCAAAAATTACTTATATACATATAATTATAAATATATAGCAAAAAGCAAAATGTACTCCATCTTCGAAAGGAGATAGATCTGTTATCACAAGCATAGGAGCCCTACTAGAATCAAAAGTATTACAAATGAATTTAATTTCATATGATTTGGAGCAAATAGAACGGGATATTGACTGCAAAAAAGTCTCAAAGTTTTATATAAGTTTTAATATTTAATCTTTTAATAATTCGAATTGAAAGTCTAGTATAAAGTTAAAACTTATTTAATTAAATTCAAAAAACCCCTTATTAATTCAAATCATAAAGAATGGAAATGGAGTCAGCTATCCAACAGCAGAGGTCTAATGACAGACTAGTAATCATTATAGAGTTCTAAAAGAAGATCAGGGCTAAGAAATACCCAGAGAAGCTCGAGGCTCTACTAGTGAACCACAAGGATGTTGTTTTGGTACTGCACTGGTTGCCCAGTATTACTTCTGCTTTCAAGATCAAGCACTTGTTAAAGCAAGTGGCAGAGAACTACTGTGTTAGGGGAAACCTCTCATTCTGACACTGCAAAGTACCCAAGACCAGCCACATAAGGAGGCATTGTTGCTTGCACATTCATGATAGAGTATATTAGAATTTAAAAATAAAATAAAATATATCCATAAATAAATAATACTTAATTACATTTACTATTGGGAGATCGTTATTATGTACAGAAAGAAATAAGATGGTCTAGTGCAGCTGTGAATGGTCGAGGCAAGGGACATGCCCCCCATGACAAAGCCGGGAATCAGGAGCAACTCTACTGCTGAAGGCTCAGAAGAGGCAAGTCTTGGCCAGTTCAGGTTCAAAGTTTGTTGATGGGAGGAGAGAGATGGCCAATAAAATAAGTGAAATGTCTGATTTCAATATAACCAACCCATAAAAAAACCTAAGACTACTACTGCTGAAAGCACGGGATAAGCCCCCCAGGATTAGACTCCGGAGTTGAGGAAGCACCTAAGTGGCTAGTCTTCATCAGTGTCAGCGCAGACTACGAAGAAGAACATCAAGAATATGTGATAGACATCTTAAAACTTTATATATAATAGTAAATGTAATTAAGTATTATTATTAAATAAGTCGAGGTATTTTTATTTCTAGATTTCTAATTTCTATATTTACCTAAGTGATTCACTAGTATTATTTAATATTCTAATAATTGCTTATTTTCGCATTTATACTATTGGGTATAATATTTTTCATTTGCAGTATTTATGAATATATTGCTGTTGTCAGCTATAAGTACGAAAGATCTTTTTCTTACGCTCACAATTACTCTGTATTCATTGTAATTTTATCAATAATATAATTAACTTATTTAATTTGTCTCAAACTTGACTCTCTCAAATTTCACTCTTGGGGTTTTATCATTTTAGGACCTCTCTGATAACATGGCCTTTATAATTGTAATAATCTTCTGTCTTTGCTTCACTTTGAGTATTACTGACTCAAGAGATGCTTTAATCTTTTAAGAGTGATAGATTTCTCCTTATTTGTAACCATTATAGTAGCAATCATCATCCTCTTAGTATTGTTTTAACTTGTCTAAGTTAATCATCTAGTCTTCTTTGAATTGATTCTCATTGGGCTTTTAATGTGACTTTAAAACATTTACTATTTTGCCAATTAATCCAGTTTCCATCTTATCATTCAGTAACTTTTAATTTTTACTTTTTAAAGTATAAACTGCTTGAAATGTATAATGTTGGGTTTCAACAGCTCTTCACTGTAGCCAGTAGAAACACAGCATCAACGTTGATCTATAACAAAAGTAGGATAGTAAATTTTACCTATTTTCTTGTTTATTTGGGATTCAGGATTTAGATTTAGTTCTAAAGTTAAAACCACATTAGGCTAAAGAATGATTTAAGCAATATTTATATATATATATATATATACGAAATATTCAATTTTAAATTGAGGAAAAAGACATTCATTTCAAATTTGTAAACATGCAACTTTACTAACTTTAGAAAGAATTCTGTTAATTGAATAAATAAAATAAAATAAAATATATTTGGCTTTATTTAGTTATCAGGTTATATTGATCTTTTATTTAATTTTAATTTGTTTAATTTAATTACTGAAATATTTCCTTTAATTGAAATATTTAACTTTCAATAATATTTAAAAATTAAATGATATTATTTTTATATTTTTTTCTTTCCAATTTATAGAGTTTTATATCTGATAAATAAGCACTATTTATAGATATTTTTTCATTGTATTTTTACCCTCCAAATTTTTGTTTTTTATTGGAAATTAAACAGAAATATTTTTTTACTTATGAAATAGTAAAAGCTTACACTCGTCTTGATCTTAGTTATTGCGGATAATTCTATTCTTAAAATCACGAATTGGATTGAGCAATCTAAAATCAAGTAAATTCCAAGCATCAAACTCCAAATCATATCTTTTAATTTTAATCAATAACTCATCTTCCTTGTTGTTGCCACCTAGAGCAAAATAAGAATTCCGAGGGATTTAGCAGAATATAATATTATTTACTCGATATAGTTGTGTATAAATTATAAGAGGGTAGAAGCTCCATTTCTGGGTACACTTATAGGAGAAATTTCTCTCAAAAAATTATCATAAAATGAATGTTTTTCACAATGTCTAGGATCATTGGTACCTTCAAACCATCCCCTATCACATAAATCTCGCTATCAATTTGGGAATACACACGTCTGAAGAAAGATAGTTTTTGCAGTGTAGGAAATTTCTTATGAATTAACGATACTTCTTGAACCATAGACCACGTTTTGAGTAGTAGTCTACCGAATTTAGGCTCCTTAAAATGAAAGTACATATTTATTTAGGAAGAAAAACTACTGAAGAGAAATATAGAAGTGATTCTTTAGGTATGAATTCTTTCAATAATATGTTAATAAATTAATCAATCAATCATACTTATTAAATGAGATATTAGATATTTCTGGTTTTTTGCATTAAAGTCCATTTATTGCAGATTGAATAAAAACAATAAAAATCTTTAGTGTTCGATCTGAATTATAGTGACATTTAATAATCTGATGATCTTTTAATAGTAAAATGTCTACACTCCGTAATTCACATTTATGATTTATAACAGGAAATTAATTAATTGAATCAAAAACTTAATATATTAAAAGGTATTCTAACTAAACAGACGCAGGTGGACCAATAGCACTCACATAAAATGTAAGTTTAAAAAAACAGATATTCAAATTTTCTTTTTTTAGAGGTCCTCCCAGGCAGGACCTGGGGTGTCAGCAGACTGAAGCTTCGCAAGGCAACACTTGGAGGCGACAGGGGAGTAATTAGGATGAGGATGAAGAAGAAGAAGATGAAACTGCTTTTAATCATGCTTCCATTTTTGATAAGTTTAATAAGTATTAGTATTTAGTTTAATATATTAATTATAAATTTAAAGTTTCTTATTATAAATTATGATTAGCTATGCTATTTACTTTAAAATCCAATTCTAGTCAAAAGATTACAGATTTATCAATAATAAAATAATTTTATATTCGAATTTTTATTGTAATATAGTAAAATATCCAGATAGTAAATGCTACCAGAACAGAATGAATCAAATTCTAAGCAATCTTCAACTCCTCTAAGAGGCCTAAAATCTTTAAATTTAATATATATATATATAAATTTCCTTCTCTACCGAAATATCAAACAATGATCAAAGTGGTATCTCTCTAATTTCTCATAATAAAAATGACTTAAGTACTGCTTCTAAACAATCTTCAATAAATGAGACTATTTTAAGATAAATTGCATGCAACAGAAGATAACAAAAAAGAATTAAAAATAAACATAAACTGCTTAGTTGTTCTTTTGGATAAGGACTAAGTGAGGCTATTAGGACTTGTCAAGGATTTAAAAGTGAAGGAAGTATAAACTAGATATCAATTTATTTAGTAAAGTAAAGGTTTGTTAAGTGGGGTTGTTTTCATATTCTTCAATATTTGACACAGAGAGACATGCCAAGATTATTGTAGGAATACATTCGAATTGGGGAAATTAATTAAAATTAAATATATAATAAATCAAAATAGTGGCAGTTAAAGTTGGCCAAAAATGATTGATCTTGGGCCTCATTCGATAGAGAATTCAAAATTAGCAGGAATTTACAATTGGTGGTACTATTTTACTTCATCCCTGGAGCGAGATAATTTCACTATAAATAAGTGCCTCTAAATTCAATATATTATACCCTCAAATAAAAGTCTATTTAACTCGCTCCAGGGATGAAGTAAAATAGTAACACCAATTGTAAATTCCAGCTAATATTAAATTCTCTATCGAATGAGCCCAAGATCATCAAATTTGGCAAACTTTAACTGCCACTATTTTGATTTATTATGTATTTAATCTTAATTATTTTCCCCAATTCGAATGTATTCCTACAAAAATTAAATGAAAAGACTTATCAGATCTCAAAGCTTTTCACTAATATCCAGGATATTCAATATTAAGTAAATGATTAATGCAAAGAATGAGATGAATTAGTTCTTATCAATAATGATGAGGATATTTCACGATTTAAAGAACTTGAAGTTTTAACAGTAAAAGGATGTCTATGAAAAAATTAAAAACGCAAAGAAGTAACATAAACAGGGACTCCTTAGGTTAGATAACCCCTAAGATATTAGTTACTTAAAACTTAGAATTTTAAATTTTAACTAATAATCTCATCAAATTTCAAATTCTTAATCTGTCAGTTACTTAAAATTCCAAAAAGGCATATCAAAATGCATATAAAAGCTTTTGTTTAAAGTTAGATTATTAATTTTAGGATATTACACTCATAAATAACAGACTAAGGACTAGTTCAAACAGATTATCAAAAATAGATATGTATCACTTACCGAGAGAAATAGCAGCTCTAAATTTTATTTATGGATTTTGTTCCATTGATTAAGGTCAATATTGTTATAATAAATTTAATAGCCATTATTATTTCTTTCAGTAATAAATCTAACATTTAGGTTTTAGTTTTTTTAATGAACAAGAATGTTTGGTCGAAGATATATTATCTTTATAGGAACAGGCTTATAATGAAGATAGTCACCTTCAGAAACAATAATATAATCCAAACTTCCATTATGAAGCAGATTTGCAAATTGGATTTGATTAAATGCAGTACAATAAGCTACCAAGTACTTCGAGAAAAAATAATAATACAAATGAAAGTTGGATAAATATTTTTAAAGATTTACTCTCAAATTCAGATCCTTAAATAACTCAGAGGAAGACTATGACTTAATGAATAAATTTTGGTGTATAACATTAAAATTAATTTTTATTAAAATTATTATTAAGTTATGATTATCTAAGGAAATATGGGAGCATTTAAGAGAGAATTTATAGTAAATTTGACTTTATGCTCAGAGAGTTTTCTTATCTTATTCATTAAGCTTCAAAAATTAGGCGATATATTTAATTTCGTGATAATAATTAGTGAATTAACGTTTAATAAATTGAAGCTCTAATTATTAAAATATTTATTCTTCTAAATATTTTACATTTAGTTTTTTAATTTTAACCATCAATTAATATTATTTTGAAGATGCTAAGATTTTGAATTTTATCATATATTTTTCTCCACTAGCATCAATATAAGTACAGTTTTAACACTTAAAAGATGATAATCCAAGCATCTGTAAATAAATTTAATTAAGAAATCTAATGTGCCTTAATAAATAATTCCATATAGTTTTTAACAGCTATTACCACCGTTTTCCAATAAAGCATTAATTTTCAAAGGGAAATCTATATAAGAACTGTTAGTTAGTGAATAAATGCTTGAACGAGCAATCAAATTTCAGTTCTAAAGCCCTAATCTGGATCTATAATAGATAATATTCTTTGTAGTTTAGTTCAAGAAGAAATCCTTCAATTTGAATTATCTAATTAAATGAAAGATTACTAAAACAATTTATTTGAATTGTGCTGAGAATTGAGCAAAATAGGATTAATTAGTGGGCTATGGGAATTTGTTGAGATATCTGGTTAACCGTCTCAAACCAGAGAGGCAGCAAGAATAATTGGTTGTGCAAACGATATCTATTTATATGGGGAACAGATGCTAAAGAACTCTTTAATTATAGAAGAAGACTTGGCTAAAATAATAAAATTTGGTAAATTATATACTACTATAATCAACCTTAGACTGCATTTGTTATTAATAATATAAATTAAATTGATTTTGTAATTAATTTAAAGTAGTGCATGGTCGAAGATCACTCTATTTGGATTGCTGCTGAAGACTTCATAAGACAGCAATGTGACAGAGAGGTACTTACAAGAACGAGAGAAACGGTTGGCAGCACTAGTGTCAAGATTGACAAATAACCTAGACACTTCAACAAGACAATAAAAGCAATAAAGTTTTATAGTGTGCTGAATAGACTCTGCG
>ARYC01003503.1:0-25148 GCA_000711775.1 Oxytricha trifallax
TGATATAGCAGCAGTTTCTTGTAGTGGGTCTTGATTTAACTCCAGTAGAATTCAATTCCATTAAATTAATGGCTGTAAGGAACATTGTATACAGGAGTAATGTTTAACTCTTCATAAGCTTTCTTACACTCCTTAGTCTTATGAACTGAGAGGTTGTCAACAAACAGGATGATCTCTTAATCGTTGTATTTATCTCTCAGCTTATGTAGGAACTCTATATACTACTCTCGCTTAATAGAGCGAGGATGAATAACATAACTTTCTAAGCCAGAGTCTTCACTAATACCTGCTAAAATTGCATGAGTTACACCCTTTATTTTCTAATCGTAGACTTCTATATTATCATACTTTTTATACCAAGACTTATTAATAAAGGTGTTGAAGGTATACACAGCTTCATCAGCGTGTATGAACTTGATGTTATTAGTAATAGCTCTCTGCATTTAATCATATATATAGTTTAAATTATTTACTATAAAATGGCTCTGTAAAATCAATCACTCTCTTCACTCTGTTGACAGTCTTGAAAGTAATACCATTTCGTCTATAAATATTGGTTATAGTCTAAGGAGAGATACGCATGTTTGGAAACTTGCGATGAAACATGACAGCTCGCTAGTCAAGAGGAAAGTGTGCCCAATACTTAATGTCTTAGAGTCACAGAGATAGTCAATATGGACCTGTGAGAACTTTTATTTTCTTGCAGGATGTTTTCAAGAGCCTGAGTTATAATGTTAAACAGCTAACAAGCAATGATACCTAACGGTTGGGGCACTCTTGTGTAGGAGTCTTGCTATGTCTGTATAATTCAACACTGGTTTGACTTAGTCTATATTATTACTTGTACCATACCTAAGCTTAAGTAGTAAATCTAAATATTACTCATCATAAATAGACCCTATATTTCGCTAATTTCTATTTCTCCTTTTGCAAATTGGCCTAATTTCTCTACTAAACCCAATAAGACCCCAACTATACCCTACAAATCAAAGCACTTATAAACCTCACTAAGGGGTTTTGGGGTTTTGAATGCTATAGTTTAATATTCATACATTATTGTCATCTTCTTGTTATAAGATATCTGCACTCTAGTGATAGAGTGTATTGACTTGAATTCATGGTATTGGTAGTCTTTTGATTTACTTATTCTTTCTACGATTATTGCTTTTCAATATGAGAACATTTATTTAGACTTAGCTTTTATATTTCTTCCTCAAATACTGCTGCTTAATTTTGAATATATTTCTTATCACTATGTAATCCACTTCTACTATCTTTTGCTTGTAATAATAGAATCTTATTTTCAATGATTTTATTAATAAAGTATATCTTAAAATAATCTTTTGCTATTTGACCTTGTATTAAACTTCCAACTTCCTGTAATTTTTAATCTAAACTTAATGGTTCAGGCATTTATTCATCATCTGAGAACATAGAACAATTAGAACTTGAACTGCAATCTTAATTATTTTTCATTTATTAGGAATTACGTGGATTAATGAGCTTGTTACTTGGAATTTATTTACTTATATATTATGATTAGTTATTATTTTTATCTTCTTGGGATTAATGTTTTACTATTGGATGTGAAGTATTTAAAATAGATAAATAAATGATAGTATTTAGTGGAAAAAATGAAAGATTCTAAAAAAATTAAGTTTAATTTATTTTACTTTACTTTTAAATATATGCTTCCAAACAAACCCCTTCCAACTTTATAATCTGTTTTCTTACAGATCATTTATCCATTGACTCTTTCCTTTTAAATTGTTTTAAAGTAAGGTTTTGTTAAAAAATTAAAAAATGCCTATCTTTATATTTATTTTTAATATTTTATTATATACATAATTATTGATCCTTAAAATAATATTAATAAATTATATGATATTATCAATCTGAATATTATATGAAGTATTTAAAATTACTAAGTTTATACAATAATTTTTAATTTAATGATAGAATGGAAAAGTTAAAAATTGGTTGTGATTCTATAAAAAAAGCTTTATAAAACAAATTAAAATGCCTCAGAATAATGAAATGTGACATAATATCTTGTAGTTTCATAATAAAATAAAAATTTTACTAAAAAGTAATTTTAGTTTATTGAAATGTCGAAGTATCAATAGTAATATACCTAAATATTCTGAATTATTGGCAAGTTATCATAATTTATAAAAGAATTTTGTTAATTGGAAAAAAATAAATTGATGGAAAAATGAAATTTTAGAATTAAGACATTAGGGGTTTTGGGTAAAGCAAATATATTCTATAGATTCAAAGGAATTGATTCATATATTAAGCTTTAAATATTTTTAAAATGAGAAGTCATAGATGCTTTTTCACAAGAAAGTTGTATTTATTGTGGTGGAGTTTATTTAGAAATTTAAGAAAGATTTGATAATTCTGAATCCTAACTAAAAGAAGAATTATTGAGTCTACTGTTTGTATAAATATATAAAATCTCAATGTTTTATTTGAAAGAAAAAGTCTTAAAATCATAACGTTATATAAATTCATTTAATGTTTCCTTTAAAAAACTTATTTCTAATAAATTTAATAGATATAAATTTTAGTAATGTTTGTTTATATTGGAGTAGATTGTAAATTTTTCGAAGTATCTATACTGTGGAATTTCTATCCAATTAGATTTTTCTTAACAGAATTCTTTTGACTATAACTTTTCATTAAAACTTAATTATTTTTAATATTCGAAGTTCTTTTCCCAACTTAATTTAAATTAATATTTTTATATTATCTCACAAATTTAATATTAATTTAAAAATAGAATGATATCTAACTTTTCTTGCTTCAAAATTTTTCATATATTTTTCAAGTTCTTCTTATTCTATTAACTTATGAAATAAATACAATTTCTAGATAATATTTAATGTTAAATTTTTAAAAATATTAATTAATTATTTGCATAAATTAACTTAACATTTAGAAAATCTTGTTATTTTCTAGATCTTACTCGTTCTCTAAACCCATTTATCGGCACTTTTACTTCATGACCTTTTCCTCATCAATACCTATTATTACTTAGATATTATATTTATTAATTCAATTGAAATATTAAGATTATAAATATCATAGATTGTATTATATTTAATTTAATTTAATATATAATATATCTGCCCATTATTAAATGGTAAGCGCCATCCAACTTATCTTTGAGAGTGGAGCCAATCTATTTCGCATTTCCTTGTCGAGTTATCCAGCCATTTTTAGGTTTATAAATGAGTATCTATTGCAAGGAATAACTTAAGTAAGTCTTTAAGGAATAAATTTAATAAAAATATATTAAAATAATATACAACAAGCAAATTTATAATAAAACAAATTCATATTTGGATGTTAAACATTACTATTGAATATTAAGACAATATATGCAATTTCACTTAAAATATAAATATAGTCAACATATATATAATATATATATTTTGGATATTTATATGTCAAAAATATTTGATATCGTTTATAATAATTATTTATAAAATTATAAGATGAAAGAAGAAATCCTAAATTATAAAATAATAATAATTGTATTGATTTAAATCATAGTTGGAGCATTAATACTAATTCAAAACCCCAAAATCCTTATAATTTTTATAAACAATTAAATACTTAGAATATAAGAAATTTATTGGAATTATTATATATAATAAATTATTTTGGATTTGAATTAAATTTATTTTCATATGAAATTTTGCTTTTTTTAATGGAGTTTAATAACTTATTCAAAATTTTATGCAAAAATATTTTGATCATAATTTTAATTTGTAAATCTTTTAGATAATTTCCTGTTCATTCCTTCACCTTTCATATTTAGATCAATTATTTCTATTATTTTTTTAAATCAAAATTAATATGCTTGGATATTAATCTTAAATATTAAAATAGACTCTTTTATATTTTAGTTTCATAACGTAGAAGTTCTTAGATCTTTATATTAATAAACTAATAAATAAAATTATATTTCATGCCTGAATTACCATCAGAAAATAAGTTAATAATCAATTTTTTGCTATTATAAAATCTAAGAATTAGTTTATGATTAAATTTAGAATATTTTTGTAAAAAAATTAACTTTTAAATCAAATAATCTATTAATAAAATTATTAAATTTTTTAGTCTAAAACGAAAATAAAACATTATTTATAATTTTATTTTTTGATCATGATTTCTTAATTGACAACCACAATAAATTCAATTAATATAAATTGATTATTTGGTTTTATATTTAAAACTTGTAGATTTATCATGAGCTACAAGAAACAGGCTTGAAGTAAAAACTTTTTGAAGATCAATATTTGGAACTATAATAAAAAATATATTAATAATAAGATGCGATTATTAAAGCAATTAGAAAAAAGAAGATTTAATATTTAATTTTCAATTAAATAATTTAACAATTGATTTTGATTACATTTAAGATTAAAGTTTAGAAGATATTAAATTATATTTCCCAAAAGCAAGATTTTAATATTGCAAACCTAATAATTTTTTAGGTTAATTTAGATTTTAAAAATTTAATTATTAATAACACTGGAATTATCAAGTTCTAAGTTATTTTTAAAAAATTAAAATACCAATTATATATTTAAAATTCCTCAGATTTATAGTATGGAATACTATTGGAATTATATCTAAATAATTTATAGTTACTGTAACATTGAGATATTCCCAAGTAATCTCTTTATTATATTTAAAAATTTCATGAGAAGATATAGAAACTATTCCCTCAGCAATTTAAAACGCTTTCCATAAAATAATCAATATTTATATAAAAACAATTAATGAAATTTGAATTTTTTTTTCAAAATCTAATGCATTTAGCCAATAAATAAATGTTTCAAGTAGCTTTTAATATGGCCATTATTCAACAAATCGTTATGAAATATTAGAGGTTTTAAATTAACACAAGAAATAGATAAATGTTTAATATTGCTATGTTGTATTTAAATTAGGAATTTTTTATTGATAATTATACAAATTATTTTTAATATTTTAATATTGGATTAATTTTTTGATTATATCTTATATAAAAGTATTAAATTTGGAAAAATTTAAACTAAAAGTAGAAATTCATAAATTTACTTTTATATTTTTGATTGTTTTGCTATTTCTTTTTCTTCTTATAATAATAAAATAAACTGGATTTACACTATATAGTAATGAAATTAATTCAAGGTTTAAGATCAATAAGAATATTAATTGGGTTATATATTTCTACAATTAACATATATTAATAAATATCATGAATAAGTTAATTATTATTAGATATTAGCAACCCATAAAATATTCGATTTAAATTAAAAATATAAAAGCAAAATTTAAATTGAAATTTATTCAGAATATGTAATTTAAATTTTAGGTGATTTCATGAGGGATGTGGAGTATGTGAAATGTATAAAAAAGTTAGATGATAAATAAATCACACATACTTACACTTATGAATATTAATTCAATGAGTTGATGGAATTGAGGGAAGATATATTGAAGAAAATATACTATACATGATTAATTTATAATTAATTTCAAATAATTAAAAAAAATTAGAATTAGCTTTTGGTTGTCTTTCTTAATAAACTAAAAAAATTTTAATTTTTTGGGATTATGCATCACAATTTTCTGATGTATAATAATGTCAACATGATGTATAAAATTATTCTATAAAAATATTCATCATAAATTAATAAATATATTATTAAAATTAATAAATACATTTGAAATTTAATATTCAAGATCAATAAATGAAAGATTTCTAAATTATTATTATTTACAAATTCAATATTTAATTCGCTATTAATATTGTTTATTATTGTTAACGATCAAACAAACAGTTGCTTAAAAAATAACTCTATCATAATGAATTAATTTATTTTATCATATCTCAAATATAAAATATATATAATGTAATTTTTTTCACAAGGAAGTATAATATATTTATTTATTTAATATTAATATAAAAATTGCTTGATGAAGTGTTTAATGCTCCACCACAAAAATAGAGATCCTAAATGGCTTCAACTCAACTTGAATCAAACAGCCCACACATATAATATGAGTACAATTAATAATAAATATATGAAAAATCATAATTATAGAGAATTGATTAGTCAACTTATGAATAGCAATAACTTCAATCAGACTATGGAAAATAAAATATTAATTTTAAAAAGCACAAAAACAAATATTTTAGTAGAAAATCGTAATATTTATAATGTGATGGAACAAGTAGTGTCACGATTCAAAGAATAGATAGTATAAACTATGATAATCAATTTTAACAGAATTATATATAAAACTAAGACAATATTGTGTATGAAAATTTACAAAACAAAAATTAAACCTCAAAAGACAATGAAAGGCAAAGAGAATGCTTATTTATATAGTAAAAGTATTAAATTTCATCTCTGATTTTAAAACATATAAATGTGATATGAATGCGGCTAGTGTCATAACTTTATATCTGACATGAATTAGGCAGTGCTTTGCTCGGTATGTTGGCAGACTCCATTTTGCAAAAGTCATCTGACATCAGATGAAGATCACATAAAATGCTAGAGCTGCAACGATTACCTCAATAGTTTGAAATAATCACCGCTTACTCAATTTTAATAGTAGTAATAATCGTACTCTCCATCGAAAATTTCTATAGCTTTTAATTAAAATTATGCTCTAAAAGCTTTTAATTTAATTTTGATATTAAAACTTTTGAGTTTTATTTTCTAAATTTCCACTATGAATGAGTTTGAGTAGTAATAAGACCTAAGGAAATCAGGGTTAGTTATTCATGAAATATAGAATCCTGAATTTTCCAACTAATTGCTAAGCGAAATAAAACAGACTTAGAATCTATTTCAGTCTACTGACTCAAAAACTTAGGACATTCTTGGCCCTTTAATAACAAAACCAAGTTATCAACAAGAAAAATAGTAGACATACACAATGCCTACTAGGGATATGAGGCAGTAATAGGAAATGGATAGAGTTTTCCTGAGGAAGTAGGAAAAATAAGAGGAAGTAAGTTTGGAAGAAGTGAGGCCTGGAGAGTGCCAATTTTGTAATCATGAATATGCAAATCACTTATTCGCTGATTAAGCAGATGTTGACCCTGAATACTTATATGTGTAACATTTTTAATGCATTATTTTGAAAGATAACCTAATAATACTTAACTTTAATTAAACATTTGCTTCATGAATGTGAAGACGCTAACCTTATAATGGAGAGTAAAGACTTGCGATTCAGTAATTAAAAAGCATTAATAGCAGGCCAAATAAATAAAGTCCTCTAAAATTCAAAAGATTTGTAGTTGAAATAACTTAAACTTTCAAAATAAGTAGAGCTCAAAAGCCTAGATAGGAATTTGGCAAAATAACGACAAAGTAATGTCAGGTTTACAGCTTTAATTATGCTTGCAGTACTTTTTATAGTACTTCTTGTGAGAAATAGCAAATAAGTAAAGCAATTTATATGCGATAGCACAACTGGCTTGAAAATGTGCAAGCATGACTAAAATGCAATAAGTCACGATACTGATAAATTTAAATTTTGGCACCCATATAGAATAAATCACGAAAAATACGAAGATCTATAAAATGTGAATGATAAAGATATCAGTAAGGCAGTTGATAAACTCAAACATCGTGAATAATTCTCTCGATACAATAATATATATGGCAGTAGTCTGTAACACTAATAGAGAGGGGATAGAAGGGTATAGAATTATCAGTAGTATAACAAACCATAGGACAGCCTGGCTTAAATTAAGGATGACTTGCTAAGTTTATATAAGGATCTTACTTTGGAGAAACGAGGAATCGTTTAAGACATTAAAGTGTTTGAGGATAAAAAGTACGACGATCGATAGTTCAAAGAGCTTATAAACACAGATAAAATAAAGCATTTATTTTACGATTTAAATTCATTATAAACTTTAAGTATCTCAAGAAATCTAAATTTTACATAAACAGATATCATACGTGATATTCATCATATGAAACAGATACTATAAGACAAAAAGAAAGAACAATTCTAGAGTAATAACCTGTAGCCAAGTGTCTTTGTATATTAAGACTAATTGGAATATTTAGATCAGCTTGAGAGAAGGCTCACAAGAATTTCTGAATTAATATGAAAAAAATAGTTTATATTGATATTTCCATATATTTATTTACTTAATTTCAATCTTAATTTTTTAAATAAAAATTATAAAATATATAAAATTGGATTTACAAATATAATATAAAAAAATAGTAATATATTTAATTTTTCTATAATTAATGGATACACTTGGTAGAAAAATATCTATAAAAAAGTTATAGAATTCGATTACTCAATCGAATTAACCATTACTAAAACGAAAAACCACTCTTTATGAGAAATTTGACACATCCAAGCTTCCAGATCTTACTATAAGGTTTTTGAACGACTCATTAAATAAAGTCAGAGATGAGCCAAAATCAAT
The DNA here is from genome assembly GCA_000711775.1 of Oxytricha trifallax. Classification (NCBI taxonomy): domain Eukaryota; phylum Ciliophora; class Spirotrichea; order Sporadotrichida; family Oxytrichidae; genus Oxytricha; species Oxytricha trifallax. The sequence goes on from ARYC01003503.1 coordinate 8,474, forward strand.
GGCTCTCACTTCTCCAAATAACATTAAAAATGAATATTAAAATTAACACCAATAAAATTATAATTATAGCAGAAATACTTAAAATTAGACTGTGAGTTAAAGCCAGTCAACTGCAACTCTAAATTCTATAATGAAAGGCAATAATAAATCCTAGAATAAAAGTTAGAACCTCTATAAATCCGTTGTGATCAAAGAATCTCTCAAAGATAGTAAATTGTTTGATAAAAGCCTGAACAATTAAATTGAGAACTCGTTTAACATACAGACTTCAAGTCATGAGGGGTCATTGAATTAGTGATCTATTGAAGAAATTCAAGTTTAAGATTAAGATGAGATATTCAGATAGAAACAGCAAAGAGCTTAAAGAATAAGTTTGCTGAAGAAATTTATCAATAGATCTATAATGAGAGACGATAGGGAATTAATAGAAATTAGTCCAGAGAATAGAGCAATTATAACACTTCCATCTCTTCAATTTAGAAATAAAATGATGGATTTCTTTCACTAAAAATTAATTTAACTGTTTCTTATTAGCTTTCAATTTATTGCATGAATAATTAGAATTATTTTAAGTAATTTCACAGGTAGGATCAGTTTAGTAAGTAAGAGATAGAGGGGCGAGTTCACTCGTTATAGGTTCAAGCACAACATAAAATGACAATAGCAACTCACAACTTTTAATTGATAGCAGTCGCTATGGTGTCTTAACAAATAAGAAGAAAAGAAAGAGAAGAGGTCCTGAAGTGCCTCATTATTTAAGAGAAGATTTTCCAAATAGAAATTTACACTTGGCTAGATAGGAAGCAAAACGAATGTTTGATTAAAGTGAATAAGCCACTGTCTACTAGTTTAATACTCTACTTGATAAAGCTGTATTATTTAAGTGTTTTTGTATTCTAATTGCAAAAAGAATTCAAGTAATGAATTTGAATTTCATCAGTTTCGCAATAATTAAATATCTTTTTATAATACATAAGAACTAAGCGGAGATGAGATAGAAAAGGGAAAGAGAATACTCAAAAGATGCATCTACAGTGATATCTAAGAAAAAACTAAAAGAAATTAAAGAAATAAACTCAAAGATCTTAGCGGATGAAAATTACAAATAGATGTTTGGCTGTATTGATCTTAAACTTAGATAGTAAAACACTCTTATGAGTCAAGCTAGTTAATTGAACTAATAGTCAAGTTTAGACTTGAATAATTTTAATAATGGGAAAAATAACAGGTCACCTAGGTAGAAAGTTAAACGTTAGATGTAATTGATGAAAAATATTGAAATTGAACCTAGAATTCATGTAAGTAGGAATAAGTTTTAGTCTCTATCAGCTATAATAATCAGGTTTTTTAATGTAGTAATTATGATGTACTATTTATATCAAAAGTACACCTTAGAACAAAGATGAGAATTTCACACTTGATCCTTAAGTTTGGCAAGACATCACAGGTGGGGCATATATGGCTCAAAACACTGCAGTAAAAAACAACTCAATGATAAATTTCATACTCTATAACAATAAAAAATAATCTACTAAATCACTTCTTAGATATTAGAATTAAGATTCGAAGCTTTTGAACAAATCGATAGAGACCTCGCATTAATATTTATCACAGAATTAATAAAGCGAAGATTATTAATTAAATTCCAACCCGTTTTCCCCTAAGAGAAGACTTTAGTATTTACAACAAAGTTTATAGGGGCTGAATAATGATAGTGGAATGCAGAGTCCCTCCACTTTGTATCAAACTAAATCAGTTATAGGGAGTTTCAAGTAATAAAGCGATACTATTTCTAGTTTTTACAATTACAAATAGAATAGCAAGAAAACTTTGTCTAAAATATATTACTTATAATTTAATTTATTTTTCAATGTTTAAAGTCAATTGCAATTGAATAGCTTGATTTTAAAAAATATATTTATAAATATAAACTCTAGTAGCAATATCAAAAGAAAATATAAAGCGAGAGTTTTTGAAGCAAATAGGCGAAGAAGAGGAAATGAAGCAAAGAATTTAGGATATTGTACGGGGCAGTTTGAATTAAAATAAACGCAATAAATTAAGTAAAATTTTGACTGAGGAGAATCGTGATACCCTAGCTAAGATAATTTAAATTTATTCAAATAAATCTTAAGAATTGGATAAAAAGTGGTTTATAACAATAAATATTTATATTTTATAATAAATTTATTTTAGATTTTATTATATAATTATTAATAAAATGAATGAAGTAAAAAGATTAAAGTAATCCAAGAATATATAATTAAATTATTGAGAGAATAATTCATTAACCACAATCGCCAGATATCAGATGAGATACTATAATTTATAATTTGCTTTAATTGATTTTTATTACAAAATTTATAAATTCTTTGATAACTCAACTCTAATGACAGATGTTAAAATATTATAGAAATTATAGATTGATTAATAATAACATTAATAATAAATTATGAGTATATAAATTAAAATATAAAATGAATCAGAATATTCAAGGTATGTGCAGTTTAATTTGTTAACATATTTTCTTTGATTTTTATGTTCCCCATTCTTCCTTCATTTAAAAATTGATAATATTGTGAAAAAAGTACTTATAAACAATAAATTTATGTTTAACTTTGATTTTAGATTCCCCTCGGCAAACCCAATTGTAAGCGCCTTTAATTACAACACACTAGAATCAGTAACAACCAGGCTTAAAACACTCGTTATCAATGAACAATAATTGAAGTTAAAAGCATTAAAATAAGTAAATTAGTACTTAATCTAATTAAACCTCCCCCTATTAATATCATATTGTGATATAAATATTTGTTTATTAATTCTTATGATATATATACATTGTGATTAAAATGTATAAGAGGGGTTTTTATATATCGAAAATTACATAAAAGTTATCTCAAAACTCATAAGTTGTTTAACAATAAAACAGTACAGCAGCATTTTCAAATGACACTTAGTAAAACACTAACAGCTTAGACAGAAAAGATAGTAAAAAACGAATAATAAAGTAAATTTCATCAATTATATAAGACGATGAAATTGATGGTTAAAATGAAATATAATTGAGAAATAGAAATTAAAAGCAAAATAATATTAACAGAGGTGGTGTGTAGAGTGATGATGAATTAGAAGAAGATGATTATGAATTTGATCAGGAAGATCATAATGATAGAGAGAAGGGAAATCCAATCGATCATATTTCAATGTGATTTTTATGTTTGTTACGATCCACTAGACTAACTAGTGAATGCTTTGAAAAGTTCAACGAATCAAGCGAATGGGGGGTAAGTGTCCTCGGGAGGCACGGGTGGAGCTCTCCCACCATTTCATCACTCGCACACTTAAGGAAGTCACTCAATAAACTACCATAATTAATAACAGGATGGAGCCAGTAATATCGACAGATAGAGCATGTTTTCATCTTATACCTCACAAAATGGTTCGTTTTAGGTAAGAGTAAACACATTTACACTTTTTTTACTATAAATAATCAATCTGACAAAATATAGATACCACAAATCATGATGGGTGGAGGTAACTAAGTTGGTTACTATAGAGGGAGTGAATTTAGCATGATAAATTAAAAACCTGAATATTTCACTGTTAAAATCAATCTATAGTTGAAAGCTGACGATTCACACTATCAACTCTACGTAAGTTTAATATTTTATCATGATTATATAAAAAGCGAATCTTCTATAAACAACTTTTTATATTGGTATAAATAATCATTTATGTAGCTATCAATCCCTTCAAGTCATAAAATATCAGATACAATCATGCACAGCTTGGAGCATTTCAATCATAAAATTAAGGATTATCGTTTAAAAATGTAAAGCGACCTCTACGCCTTGTAAAAAGCTACAACTCATGGAAAAATCGATGAAAACTCCCCAAGTAAGTTAAAATCTATAAAATCAATGTAAAGTTTATAGTTCTTTTTTTTTAAAAATTACTCTATCATTCAAACATTTTATATTTCTCGCCGAAATTTTAGAATGTTAATATCATACTAAACATTATTTTAGTCCTGCATCCATCACAGAATACATTTGAGACTGGAATGGACAATTTCTGCTTGTTCTTTAAAACTGAGGAACATCTGGCATTAACCAAGAAAAATAAGGTACTTAAATATCCACATTATTCCTCCAAGAATGACTACGATGAGGAGCACGAGAATGAATTATTCGCCAATTAGAATTTATATGATTAATTTTTTAAATATAAAAATAAATTACTATATTACATTTCTTTATGAGTTTGTATAAAAAATAATAAGATATATATATAGAATGTATTTGAATGAGGAGGTGGCGACTAAGTAAAAGTTCAAATTACTTACCAAAAGACAATAGCAATATATAAATTAAAAATATATATATTTTTTTATAAAACTCTATTATAATATTACTTTATATTTGAATGATTATGAGGATTAACATAATACAAATGAAAATAAGGCAAATTTATTAAAGCTTTGGTGCATGCAGAATCTATTGTGTTGTCTCTGGAATAATAATTCTTAAAATATACAAAAATCCAATAATATTACACATATTAAAATATGTGTTTTTATGAACTAATACTGATTTAAATTATTCTTAGATATTTTAATACAAACCTTATAGGATTTATTTGAGATATTCATTTTTACTTCTTTATAATAACCACCAACCAGAAAATAAAATAAAGCCAAATTTCTAGAATATTTTCAGTTAAAAATCTGCATTAAATAATAAACATAGCAATAATAATAGACAATCTTGTTTGAGAGACAGGGGAAGAAAAAAGAGGACTATAAAAAAGTAACCAAGAAAATTGATAGAGATAGTTTCGAGGAGGATTACCGATATAGCATGGCACTCTTAGATATTATAATAATACTATTTTAAATATAATTAATTTTATTTAGAAAATGTGACTTTATTGGTTAAATTTATTAAAAATTAGATAAAGGAGGTGATGAAGAAATAGAGAATAAAAATTAAATTGAATTTACATAGTAAAACTTGAATGTAAATAAAGAATATTAATATAAGAGTTGATCGAATAAATAGATAAAGAACAAGTCAAATTTCCAATAATTGTAAATAATAATAAATATAAATACTTTAAGAAATTTAACATATTTAAGACAAATTCGCTCATATTTCATAGTATGTGAATGATTTGTTTATGAAATAAAAAATGATAATAAATTTATTCAAATGAATGTAATAATTATATTGATTGATAATATTTTCTTACAAAATTTTATTAATTTTTTCATAACTCTTTGTGGATTTCTCTATATCTTTTAATGCTGGGGAATCTCTGCGATTCCATGTACCTAGCTCTAAACAAAGTCTCAATTATCCCTTTTTTATTGGATGTTGTACTTAAAACATTAAATTTTTAATAGAATATAAGACTCATTATAAAGTTTATATAATTTGTTGTATAAGTTTCGAGGTTATCTTTCATCTGAGTGAGTAAGTTGTTTATTTTGTCCTCTGCTGGATGCTTCGAGGAGTCGTCTGTCTCATAATCATCTTCATACTCATGAACTAATTACTTTGAATTGTTTGTGATGTTATTTCCTTAGATTTGCTGGGCTGAGTTATGATTGCAGTGGGATTATTTCATAACAAGAATAAAAATGCTCAATTTTAACATAAAAAAGTAAAAATCAAGGAAAATTTATATCAAAATTTCTTTCTTTTTTTAAAAACTTGAAAATTTATAAACTTTTAGTAGTAAAAATCTTTTTTTTATAATATATGTTGGCTATCATTTAAGGTATTTTTGATGAGGGTTCTTGATTAAGAATTGTGGAAAATTACTCTTCTACTATTATTAAGTATATTATCATTTTAATGTAGAGTGTTTTTGTTTTAACTTATTTGTGAAACACTTGATTTGTCTAATGAGCCATCTCTTAATAATATTATATAATTTTAATATTAATATTTAGAAATATATTGGAATATTCAAATGTTTATATCTAGTATAAAATTATTTATGAAAATTATTAATAAATCTCTTGAAGATCTCTGTAAAATGATCATATTTTGGAGCTTCTGCTTCAACTATCTACTACTAAGCTGATGTTACTACCAGTTATTATTTTACTGAGTATATAATTCGCCATCTTCAAAGAGCTAAATCATGCTATTATACTCTGCATGTACCGTGTTTTTTCGGTTAGTTTATGAATTGTTTTACGCCAATATTTTATCTTAAAGATATGGTAAGCTGTATTACAAGAATATATAAATAATACATAACAGATTCTACTAAAATAAATTCATATACATATTGAAATATAATTGAAGTATGTCTTAGCTTTAATTTTGAGGATTTATTTAATTTCTGAAGGTGGAAGGCTCTCTGGAATTCTTATAAGATGAGTAGTTTATGTCTGAAATCTTTATTTTGCTGATGCTTTGAAGGTTTATGAAAAATATATTCAAAGATTACAGGATATAAGAAATTGGGTTTTTTGTTAATAAAAACTTATATAAAAACTAAATTAATCACATTAAATTATCGTAAAATTAATGTTTCCTAATTTCTGTCTATTCATAAGCAGATCCAAATTATTATCGCTTGAAATTCTATGTCTAACGTTTCTACTTGCCTTCTTTAAAAGAGGTAGGAAACTGCTATCATTTATTGATGGCTTCTGCTTATTCTAAGTTTTAACCTTTTTGGTCCTTTCAGTTACTAGAACTATTAATGAAATTTATTTAAATTCTTTAATATAAGTTGCTTTTCACAGTAAAAATGAATAAAATACTATTATTTATAATAAGAACAGGTGAGATACTGGATTCTTTATCTTTCTTGATTAGCTGGTGGACATCCTAATAAAAATAAAGAGTAAAAAGTTTCATATTTAAAGGAGACTGAAGTCACTTTGTTCACTTGATCTCTACTTTTAAATTGATTACTAAAATTCTCATCTATTCCTTAATTTTGAGAATTCTCAATGTTTTGTGCAAATTAATCTTAATTTATAGACTCTGGTTGCTAACTCTTGATTTTTATAAATTTCACCTTGCCTGGCAGACTATTATTGTACTTAGTCTTGTCCAATTAAATGTTATTTTCGATGGGTTTTGGGGCATCTAATATTTTACCATACTCGTCTTGAATCTTTTTATTGATTTGTTTTAGTTTTAACTGCACTTATTTTTATCTTATGAAGGACTTCCTTTTCAGTTCTGGGCTGTCCAAGATGCAATTATCACTTAAGTATTAATTATAAAAGATTCTCAATCATATTTGGTATGTATTTAATAAGAATAATATCAAGGAAATATTAGTGTCTTCGGAATGATGTGGTGGGTGACTTAGAATTATTCGATAGATCTCTCTCTTAACTTAAATTTTAAATTGACAATTTCAAATATTCCAAGGTATTACTATTATTAATATTATTGGGTTTTTTCTTACAAGAATAATGATGTTCTGAGTTATTGATATTTTGGAGGCTCTGTTTTATGTTTTGATATTGTGATATGTCTATTGATTAAAATTTAGGGTCAATTTAATGAGTCTAAGGGATATGATTTATTTAAGATAGGTCCAATTTGAACTTAAAATTATCCTTATTTTTAAATAATTATTTTCACATTTATATTTCGTTTAAGAGAAGTTAATTAAATAAATTTTAAAATACAAACTTCTAATTCTAAAGCTTTGCGATGTCATCTTACCCAAAATTAAAAGCACCATCGTTTTATTTTTACTTAATGACACTCAAATTATTAACTGAATGCAATATTTTGTCATGATAATTATTTTGGGGTTTCATATTGTATTATTAACTTAGGTTTATGTCTAACTGAGTTCTCTCTGAGTTTATTAGTTAATTTTGTGGTAATTTTAAATTTATTTGTTATTTCAAACTTCCCAGATTCTTACCTACGCTGTAATTAATATCATTTACGAATAATTAAATTAAGTAATACATAATTTTGAATCTGGATAATTCTTTTCATCAAAATTGCTAGTTTTAATATAGTATTATCATTAAATTTAGTATACATATATATATAAAATCAATCATTTAAGGAAATTTTCTTATCAATTTTGAATAACTTTGTGATTCCATCATTCATGGATAGTCTCTGCCTCAAATTCCCAATTTTATTAAGACGTCTCGGTGTGAATCTAGTCACTTCCTTCACGTTTTAATTTAATTCTAAGTTATTCTGGTTTTTACAATTTTAAGACGTCGAGAGGTTGATAAAATAATATAAAAAAAATATATATAAAATTAATATATATTATAAATTGTATTAAATAAATTGACCTTTAAGAATCCTCATTAATAATAAAAATTGTAATAAAGTATGATTATTAAACTTTTGATTGAAAAGATCCTTAAAATAAATTTAATTAAAATTAATTGGAATAGTTTATCTTATGTTTATTTCATTCTACAGCGATTTTATCAATAATTTTCTGTACTATTAATTAATGTTTCATATTTCATATTATTTCTGTAATTTTTATGATAATATCATGAAATGATTTATTCATTTATATCATCATAACTATCATGTAGTATAATATCTAAAATGTATCCAAGAATTCCAAATTATTTAAATGTTTATATTTTGATATTAATTTAATTTCTCTAAAGTGAAAAATAAAATCACAGGACATGCTTTTTAACAAAGAATTTCTTCAAATTGATCACAGAATAAATAGCACAAGCTACGACCACTCCAATTTGAATCAATACTAGTTTTGTGAAGCCACTGTCCAGAGTTTCTAGATTCTCTTGATACTTCATTTCTCTCTCTTTGTCGTAGTCTTGTCTGTTCAATATGTCTTTAACTGTAATAATTAATTTATAATAAATAGATCAACTTATCCATTAGTGATAGGGATTAAAACATATAAAAACTGTTTTAAGAATATTCTCAGTTCTTCTCTTTAATAAGGTAAAGTGTCCGCTTGAAGCCCCGCCTTCAACTTATTTTTTGCAATTACTATTCGGTCTATTTCTTATCATTCTTTTGATCTCTGCTTTGCCACTCTTTGACCTAATGATTTATAAGATTAAAAATCATATCATCATATTATAATGAATTAACTTACTTTCAGAGATATCAATGTTGCTTGTCATTTTGAACTCAGCTCTGATTTATTGACCCTCTACGCTTCCAAAGGCGTTTGGACTTATTGAGAAGCATGCCTTGTGTTCACCGTCTATATCAAAATTATTAATCTTATTACAAATCGAAGTGGTTTATGAACCCAGAATAAAATGAAAAATGAGATGTCTCCCAACTTACTCTATCTAGCAGTGAAAAAAGATTACTGCTCACTTTGCAATCTATCCTAATGTACCTAATTTCTGCTTGGGTCATAAGCCATCAAAGTTATGTAGGAGGAGTCAACGTTATCCAACATGTAATCGACTATTGATTGATCTTTTATTGTCACTTATAAACTGATTTACTATAACCAAAAAGAAAAGTGAGTTTAATCTCTATTTATATAAAGTAAATATCCCAAAGTAGAAAGATTCTTATATCACTTTTAAATAAATAGATATCGACAAGATATTCTTAAGAAATCAAATATGCAGATATGAGGTTTCCAAAAATAATCCCATTGGTTCATAAATAATTAAAGTAAAGATTCCTATAAATTTGAACTTACTTATTCTTTGAGGAGTTCATCTTTGAAGCATTTAATTTGGTTCTTAGAGAGATAAAAATAGACTCCTTAAGTATAATTAATTAAATTTGCTGCGATAAAGAGCAATGAGGAAAGTCCAATCACAGATGATATTTTTTTCATTTTTATTTTCTTCGTGTTTTATTTAATTATTATTAATTTAGAGATTTTCCTAATTTTATCTGTTTGAACTTAATTGCATTAATAGATAGTTCTATTTAAGTTTGAGATAATTAGTATTTTTCAGGATTATAAACTAAACTTTATATTTTTAATTTTATCTTTAACTCTAACTATTTCTTAATATCATAATTCTCATTTTATACTTAAATTCTCAACTTCTCAATTTAAATACAATTACAATTGAATTTAAGTGCTATTACAACACTTATCATTTAAGTCCTTCTCAAAAATCTTAAAAATATTTGCAATATTTAATTATACCAAATTAATCAATCACAAATAAAAGATGTTGCTAGCAAGTAATTTATACTTTCGACATAGTCAATAATAAGTCAAATAATTATTGAATAAAGCTAATACTTCATAATTAATGATAAGGAACACTCATCTCTCAAGAGAAACAATGCAATCATTTCATTTAGAGAAATATTAAAGTAATTTTTAGAAGAAATTTATAACCATGAATTATTAATATCGTGCAAATATAATTATTTCTCTAGAGTTTCGCTGGAAATAAGAAATATGCACGTTTTTATTTAGAAATTTGCAATTATTTATAAAGACAATTACATAATGAATGATTTTAGGCAATAATAAGCTATTGATAATTAATTAAAAAGTAACAGGAATAGTTCTTATTGGTCGGCTGACCTTAATAAGAAAATTACACGCTAGTTGACCATAAATTAAATAAATATTAGACAATATTTAACAAGTAATTCAGACCATCAAAAAGATATGGAAGCCAATAAAGAATTGTGAGAGTTAAATCTTTTTTATAAATGTTTATTTTATTTTATTTTAAAGTTATATGGCATGCATTTTTGGAAATAAAATCATTGAATGTACTTAAGACACATCGAATTTTAAAATTTTAATAATTATTATTGCAATAATAGGACCCCGTCCCAACTCAACAAGAAGAGCAAAAGACCGAGCAAGCCCAACCAAAGCAAAACACCAAGCATGATAAAGAGAAGAAGAAACAAGAGAGATTAGCCGCAAGACAGAAGAAGACTGTTGAAGAAGAATATAAGAAAGATCCTAATGATCCATCTGCTGCTTTATTCGGAGAACTAGAACTTAACAGATCTCAGTCAGACCCTGAGCTTAGATATGCTAGAACTTTCACATCAGTAAAAGAGTTAACTGAAGAACACAATGGTCAAGAAGTTCTCGTTAGAGCCAGACTTCACGCAACTCGTGGAACTGGAAAGATGTGCTTCCTCGTTGTGAGAGAGCAATTCGCCACTGTTCAAGCAGTTCTTTCAGTCAATGACCAAATCAGCAAGGGTATGGTCACATTCACCTCAAAGATCCCTAAGGAGTCAATTATCGATATCAAGGCCACCGTTACCATCCCAGAGAAGCCAGTTCAAACATGCTCACAAAAGGTTGAATTGCAAATCAAAGAAATTTGGGTTGTTAACAAGTCAGTTCCCATGCTTCCATTCCAACTTGTAATATTAAATCGATATAATCTTGTTTTAAATAACCTAAATTCAATTTAATTCAAAAGATCTTAACTTGATGATGCCAGTAGAAAGGTTGAAAATCAAGAAGATGAGGAGAAGCAACAACACGCAGAGGAGTCAAAGGATGGCAAACTTGCAGTCGTTGGTCAAGATGTTAGACTTAACAATAGAATTATCGATTTGAGAGTTCCAGCTAACCAAGCTTTGATGAGACTTCAATCAGCTGTTGGTATGCTATTCCGTGAATTTTTGTACACAAAAGATTTTATCGAAATCCATTCACCAAAACTCATTGGAGGTACCTCTGAAGGTGGTGCTAATTACAAATTGCTTTATTTTACTTTGCTCTAAAATTGTGTTTAACATTTTCTGAATGTATTCAGATTGAACTACTTCGACCAAGAAGCCTGTTTAGCTCAATCCCCTCAACTTTACAAGCAGATGGTTCTGTGCGGAGATATGCAAAGAGTATTCGAAATTGGTCCAGTTTTCAGAGCTGAAGACTCAAACACTAACAGACATTTGTGCGAGTTCACAGGTCTCGATATAGAAATGGTATTCAAGGAGCACTATTTCGAAATTCTCGATCTCTTAGCTGACTTGTTCGTTCACATCTTCCAAGGATTAGAGGAGAGATTCGGCAAAGAACTCCAATCTGTTAAAGACCAATATCACTTCGAGCCATTCAAGTGCAAGTTACCAGTTGTCAGACTTAACTTCAAAGAAGCTGTTAAGATGCTTGACGCTGCAGATAAAAAAGAAACATATTTTTAAAAGAGCAGGTTACACTCAAGAGCCACTTCAAGACTTATCTACCTTGAATGAGCAACAACTTGGTCGTCTTGTAAGAGAGCAATATGATACCGATTTCTACATGCTTTACGGATATCCAACCAACGCTCGTCCATTCTACACCATGTTGGACCCCCACGATCCCAACTATACCAACTCTTACGATTTCTTCATGAGAGGTGAAGAAATTACCTCAGGAGCTCAAAGAATTCACGAATCTGAATTCTTGGCTGAGAGAGCTTAATAAAATATGTTGAATTTATGAGATTCTATAAAAATCAATGAAAAATTACAAAGAGCCACAGCTCACAACATTCCAGTTGCCACCATTCAAGATTATATTGATTCATTTAAGTATGGTGCCCCACCCCATGGTGGTTGCGGTATCGGTCTAGAGAGAGTCGTCAAGCTTTACTGTGGTATCAGAAACATCAGAAAGTGCTAAAATATTTTGTTAATATAAATGAAACTAAGTTTTTAATGCTCATTGTTCCCAAGAGACCCAAAGAGACTTAAACCATGAACAGAGAGATTAATATATTAGCTCATTATTTTGTAAAGAATGCATTTTATACCTATTTATCATTCGACTAACCATTCAGCCTTACTAAATTTACATTTCTTTTCTAAGATTTTCAGAATCTTGATTCTCGTGTAGTTCCATCGTATTTAATATCTTTCTTCACTGCTAAATATGAATATCAATTTACTTCATCATTTTCAATTGACTTTGAAAATCTAAAATCAAAAACATGTATTTAGGCTCTCGTCATTGTCGCTCTAAGCTTATAGTAATCCCTGCATCATCATAGATTTTTCCTCACTCATTAATATATTTACAGATGTATATTACCTCAGCATTTATCATTTCTAAAAAGACATGTACAACTGCCTATATTTAGATGAAGTAAAGCAAATATTTCAGTGATTATTCGTGAAAAAATTAAAGAATCATGAAATTGCTTAAATCAAAACAAGATCAAATACAAATTAAAAATAAAGATTTTAAAAATGAACGATAATCAAGATTAACCAGATATCGATATACCTACTTATCTGCCATATGAATAAGCCCCTAGAACCCTTACCTCAGACAATATTAATATTGACTAGAAAAATGACTCTACTAAAATAGAAATATTATTTAAGGTGCCTCAGGAGCACATTCAAAACATCCAGCTTAAATTTGAGCCTGATACTTCGATTGAATAAATTAAGAAGGAAATTGAGGCTTAACATCCAATGAAGCCTAAAGCCGTGAAGTAGAAAATATTCTATGCTGGTAAATTAAGAGATAATAAGGAACTTTTGAGAGAAGTGCTTGGATCTGTAAGTTTTCATAAACAATAAGTGGAACTAAATTTTAATATGAATTATTTGTACAAACTTAACCTACAATTCTTTATATAGAAAGTGACCAATGTGGAACCACATATTTTTCACTTACAAATTTACACAAAAGTCAATTATCCAAGCAATATGAATAGCTCCAACTTTAGCAGTGCAAACTTAAAATCTGACAATTTAGGTAGTGAAAATGAAGGTCAATAGCAGCCTCAGCAATAATAAATTCCTTAGTAAGCACCAAGAAGAGCTATTACAAAGGAAGAGATCGTAAGTAGAATAATTATTCCAGATTTTAACACGTATCTGATTTATCTTTAGTTTCTGACCGATAAATACATGAAGTATGAGAGAGAATTGATTAAAGAGTATAGAAAGACTATTATTGACCTTAATGAGTAAGCGAATATTATTCCTTTTAACATTCTATTAGGAGAAAATTGATTAACACTGACTCAGATGCATTCGGCCACTATTAGTAACAAGGGCTTGATACCAATCTCTCTGCTAAATCTCACTTATTACTATCTACACTCCCATTAATGGAACGAGGGTTTTAAGAACGCCTGCATTTCTACACGACAGCTAACAACATAAGCTCGAATGTGGGAGGAGAGTTCAATGAAAATATCGCAATAAGATTCTTGGGCTATGATTCAATTATTTAGTTCACTTTCTTGATAAAACTATGCATGTTTATGCTTATATTTGGAATGAACGCCCCTGGTATGTACAGATGGATCATTATAGTCTTTTTAGTTTGCTACTATTTGTAAGAATATTTGAATGATTAAAGACTCAACTTTTTATAGCCACCATGTGAGAACAATATATGTAGAGCACTACGATAGACAGCGTAGAATGCTAAATTTGGTAAAATAACGGAGAGTAAAACTAAGATGACATTTTGATTATGAACAATTTACTTGGAGGTATCTTGAGAACCTAACATGATCCTGAGCATTAAGAGAGGTTGCAGCAGCGATCTAAAATATACAGATTGTAAGATAAATTTTGTTATAATGAATTTGATATAATAGTTTCAGGACAATGTTCATTTTAGTTTTTCACTTCTTCTTGTGCTTACACCCTGATTGGATTGAAAGAAGATTTAAATACTTTAAATAAATTGTTTCTAATAACTTTAAATTAATGCATTTTGTATGATTAATAACTATAAAGATTGAGACTTTATGATAGAGCAAGATTGGTTGAGTAGCAACTATTATAATAATAATAGCAAGAACAATAAGCTCAAGATGAAGCTTTACAGCAGCAAAATCAACAAGATCAACTAAATGACTTAAACAATTATATATTTAAATATTAACTAAAGTCTTTCTTCAAATATAATTAAACTTATGATTTTATTTATACAATTAACCTGCTGCAGCTAACACTGATTAAATCGATACAGACTAATAGTAATAGTCTGTAGCTTAACAGAAATAAAAGTCAGTTAATTCTATGATGAATTTAGATCAATTTATTAATACAGATGATAATACTCAAAATATCAACAAAATCCCACATCCTATACCATAAAATACTTAAATCAATGATTTATAATAAGAATAAGCCTCATTAAATGTAGATTCAGATACTAAAGTAAAAACTGATTGACTGATTTTAAAGTGTAGGATTTATGATGATCATACATTTATGATTAACTTTATTCTAAGTCTTGTTAATTAAACTTAAATAAAAATTATAAATAAATAAGTTATTTCTTGTAAAATATTAAAAGTAAAATATAAATTATAATGACTGGTAATTATACTAATTAAGATTATGTGAGGTAAACATCATTTATAGAATTTAAATCTTATAAAAAATAAATAAATTTGATATCTCAATCTTAAAAAAGAACATATCACAAATATAAATATATAATATGGATAACCTTAAATCTATTTACATTTTGGTATTTTCATAATTAATGAACTTAAAATAACTTATCTTAAATTAAATTCCTAAATATACATATGAGAATATAAATTATATATAAACCAAGCATTAGAAATCATTCCGAACAGACTCTACTGGATCTCTGATCGTAACCCTCCCAAGTCAAGATCACATGCCTTTTACTTCTGCATTGATAACGACTTGGTCTACGAGCCATTCTACGCAGATTTTGGCCCACTCGATTTGGGCAAAGTGCATTTGTTCTGCAAGGAGCTAGAAAAGTTGATGGCTGATTCATAATACGCTCAATACTTTAAATTTTATAAGAATTCAATTACTAAACATTATGAAATGCGGATAGCGATTTCAAATTTAATCAATGCTAAATTTATAATTTAATACAAGATATATCATTACACATCTCTTGATTATGCAAAGCAAGCCAATGCCGCGTTCCTTATGGGATGTTATATGATCATCAATCTCAAGAAGACAGCTGAAGATGCATGGAAAGTTTTCGCTCCTTATCATGCTAAGTTAAGTAACTATAAATTATTTAAAAAGTTTGTTCCATTCAGAGATGCCACCATGGGAACATGCTCTTACAAATGCATTGTAATTGATTGCCTAAGAGGATTGGAGCTTGCCATGAGACTAAACTGGTACAATTATTCAACTTTTGATGTGCAAGAGTATCAGCATTTTGAGAAAGTAGAAAATGGAGACTTAAATTGGATCGTTCCAGGTAAATTCATGGCATTCTCAGGGCCATTGAACGTGACAGATAAATATGGATCTTTCACACCAGAGGATTATGTCCCAATCTTTAAAAAATTCGGCGTTTCTCAAGTTGTACGTTTGAACAAACCTCAATATGACAAGACTAAATTCACCAAGGCAGGAATCAAGCATATCGATCTCTACTTCTTAGATGGTTCAACACCTCCCGACAACATCGTCGATCAATTTTTAGAATCAGCAGAGAGAGAAAAAGGAGCTATGGCCATTCATTGCAAGGCAGGACTTGGAAGAACTGGATCTTTGATAGCCCTTTATTGCATGAAACATTTCGGTTTCCCACCTGCTGCCTTCATTGGTTGGATTAGAATTGCTAGACCAGGTTCAATTCTTGGACCTCAGCAACAATATCTTATTCAAATGGACGAGAAGATGCTCAAGGCTGGAGGAGACGTCAAGCGTAGAGAGCTAATAAAACAATTCGAAGATTTAAGTCTTGAAGGTGGTTATGACAGAACAAGAATGAATGAAGAGGAAGAATTTAAAGCATA
>ARYC01003504.1:0-52297 GCA_000711775.1 Oxytricha trifallax
AGCATTTATGAGCTTATTGACTACGCTTTCACAAAGTTAAAACTCTTTGAATTTTGTTGGATCATAGAAGTAACAATTGACCATTTTAAATCGCAATTTCATATAAACACATTCTCAACTAACAAACTCAAGCTTATTCTTGTCTTTTTATTTTCTATATTTAATCATGAGCATTTATGAGCTATTCGACTACGCTTTCAAAATGAAAAATATCTTAAATTTTTATGGGAACATAGAAATTAAATTAGACCATTTTAATTGCAAATTTATATGAACACATTCTCAATTAACAAACTCAGGCTTATTCTTGTCTATATTAATACATAATTTAATCATAAGAATTTATGAGCTATTCGACTACGCTTTCAAAAATTAAAATATCTTTAATATTTTTGGGAACATAGAAGTCAAGTTTAACCTATTTAAATTGCAATTTTATATGAACACATTCTCAACTAACAAACTCAGGCTTATTCTCGTCTTTTTCTTTTCTTAATTTAATCATAAGTTTTTATGAGCTATTCGACTACGCTTTCAAAAAGAAAAATATCTTTGATATTTTAGGGATCATAAATGTCAAGTTTAACCTATTTAAATTTCAATTTCAAATGATTAGATTCTCATCAACAAAATCAAGCTTATTCTTGTCTATATTATTTAAAATTTAATCATAAGCATTTAAGAGCTTATTCGACTACGCTTTCAAAAAGAAAAATATCTTTGATATTTTAGGGATCATAAATGTCAAGTTTAACCTATTTAAATTGCAATTTCAAATGATTTGATTCTCATCAACAAAATCAAGCTTATTCTTGTCTAAATTTTTTTTTAATTTAATATTGAGCTTTTATGAGCTTTTTGACTACGTTTTCAAAATTAAAAATTTCTTTGATATTTAAGGGATCATAGAAGTCAAGTTAGACCATTTTAAATTGCAATTTCAAATGATTAGATTCTCAACTACCAACTCAAGCTTATTATTGTCTATATTATATTTTATTTAATCATAAGAATTTATGAGCTATTTGACTACGCTTTCATAAAGTTTAAAACTCTTTGAATTTTGTTGGATCATAGAAGTAACAATTGACCATTTTAAATCGCAATTTCATATAAACACATTCTCAACTAACAAACTCAAGCTTATTCTTGTCTTTTTATTTTCTATATTTAATCATGAGCATTTATGAGCTATTCGACTACGCTTTCAAAATGAAAAATATCTTAAATTTTTATGGGAACATAGAAATTAAATTAGACCATTTAAATTGCAATTTTATATGAACACATTCTCACATACCAAACTCAAGCTTATTATTGTCTTTTTATTTTCTAAATTTAATTATAAGCATTTATGAGCTATTCGACTATGTTTTCATAAAGTTAAATATCTTTGAATTTTTTGGGATCAAAGAAGTATCGTATGAACATATTAAATTGCAATTTCATATAAACACATTCTCAACTAACAAACTCAAGCTTATTCTTGTCTTTTTATTTTCTAATTTAATTATAAGCATTTATGAGCTATTCGACTAAGCTTTCAAAAAGAAAAATATCTTTGATATTTTTGGGAACATAGAAGTCAATTTTAACCTATTTAAATTGCAATTTTATATGAACACATTCTCACATACCAAACTCAAGTTTATTCTTGTCTTTTTATTTTCTTAATTTAATCATAAACCTTTATGAGCTATTCGACTATGCTTTCATAAAGTTAAACATCTTTGAATTTTGTGGGATCAAAGAAGTAACGTTTGAACATATTAAATTGCAATTTCATATGAACATTTTCATAACTATCAAACTCAAGTTTATTCTTGTCTTTTTATTTTCTTAATTTAATTATAAGAATTTATGAGCTATTCGACTAAGCTTTCAAAAAGAAAAATATCTTTGATATTTTTGGGAACATAAAGTCAATTTTAACCTATTTAAATTGCAATTTTATATGAACACATTCTCACATACCAAACTCAAGCTTATTCTTGTATACATTAATTTCTTTATTTAATTATAAGGATTTATGAGCTATTCTACTATGCTTTCAAAAAGAAATAAATATTTGATTTTGAAATGATCAAAGAAGTAATGTTTGAGCATTTTAAATTGCAATTTCATATGAACACATTCTCAACTACCAAACTCAAGCTTATTCTTGTATAAATTAATTTCTTTTTTTAATCATGAGAATTTATGAGCTATTCGTCAACGCTTTCACAAAGGTAAAACTATTTGAATTTTGTGATATCATAGAAGTAACGTTTGACCATTTAAAATGGCAATTTCAAATAAACACATTCTCAACTACAAAATCAAGCTTATTCTTGTCTAAATTAATTTTTTATTTTAATCATTAAGATTTATCACATATATTATGTTTGTTTTTTGATTGACGCATTTCACATGCTTTTTCACATTATTTTGAAATGTGTGTTTTGATTGAGGCTTTTTTCTAATGCTTTAAAAAATTAAAAAACCCCTAGAGTAATTTTTTAGAGAATCGCGTTAACTATAAATTAAATGAAAAAAGTTTATTATTGTATAAATATAAATAATAGCAGAGTGATTATTAACGAAATATCATAATTAAATATTAATAGCTGAAAACATCAACCATTATTATTTATTAAAAATGAAAAAATGTTAAGTCCCAATAACTTAACTAGAGTGGTGTTTGAGATAAGTGAAAAATATATTTAAATGCTTAAATTAGTAAAATGTTTTATCAATCATTTATCAGTAAAATGTACTTCAATCATGAACGTGGGAGAGATGCTGGCGAACGAGGGCCATGACATGACAACTCCATCGTCGACCTCAGGTGGGGGGATCTAACAAATCCATAATGCTGTTGAAGGGAGGGATGAACTGCTTGGTCCTTACCCTATCATTGTAAGAGACCATCTTGGCGATTCTTGCGTGTGACATCCTGCAAGTGTCTGGTGCAGTGGGAGCACTCAGTCAAAATAAGATAAAAATCTGAAATATTTAAATTCTTAAAATACATAGAAATTATAAATAAATCATTCTCCAAACATAATTATAATTATTTATTAGAAATTTGTTTGAATTTTATATTATATAAAATATGGGCTCAAGTGGTAAATTATATATTTTTACTACTTCAGCCCATTTCTTATATTATTAAAATATATATATTAATATCTCATAAATTTTATTTTAATTTTTTATTTAAAACTTAATTACTTTTCTACTAAAATTAAAGTTAATTTATTCATTATTTAATATTTTAATAAAATAATTTATTTTATGCATTAAAAATATTTATTATTTAAGATTTGATACTTATCATAGATATTTATTTTAAAATTATTCATGTTAATATATAAGAATAAATTAAACTTAATTTTAATAAAAAGCAAGCATCATTTCAGTTTCCTATAATTAATTAATGTACTTAAAGATGTAAATTAAAAATTTTAATATAAATAATTGGCTTAAGTTGCAAAAATAAATATGTTTAAATACATAAATTCATAATAAAATAAAATTCGTTCATAAATTACAAATATTTTTAATATTAAATGTTAAAAACGAATAAAGTTAGTATAATATATATTTCTTTGTATTTAAGGATTTCTTTATTGACGATTTTTATACTATTTTGACTAACTCCATTATCTTTAATCGAATTTAAGTTTTAATGTTTTAGTTTTAATTAATTAAAATAGCGCAGCTGTTAAAACTATAACTAAACCCTTGATTTAATCTTTTAAACGATCAAATTTAAAAACTTACAAAATCTCCCAGACCTTTTTGCTTTCGAGATTTTTAGCGAATATTGAGCTAGTGGGGCGAACTTAAGGTCATTCGATAGCCCTTTCAAAACTAGGAGGAATTTGGGTTTTCGGGGCACACAGCACACGCCCTAGTGAAGTTGCGCTCGATTAACTTTTTCCCTAAAATCAAAATAAATAAAATATATATTTAATTAATTATTTGATGATCCCCAATAGTAATTGGTAAAATACTAACCCCTAATCAGACCTCCGAGGGGCTCACATGTCGAGGGCGACCAAGGAATAGGTGAAGGGCCCGGTGAGCTTGCTCATGTCGACATTAGGCGTTAGAAATTATAGTCATCAGTGGTGCCTAGAATGTCATTCTTCCTTAGTGGCTCAGGATGGCAAGCCTGTTTGACCTTGTGGTGGAAAAGCGTTCAGCGCTATCAGTTTTTCTTCTCTAGATTAGAGGAAATCTCTAAGTTAATTCCTAATAGCACCAGAGGAAATCCGTAAGGGTGTAGGCGTCACTGGCCGAGGGGGGCTCTTTTTGTAAATCTCCTGGAGGTCTTTATCAGCTGGCCTTTTGCTTGGCTTTTTCAAGATCTGTTCGTCCCTGGGTTGTTAGTTGAGTGTCCGTTAGGGATTTGTCCGTTAATTCTTAGGTTGTTTTATTTTCTTTAGTAATTTGTTGAGCTACCTATGCAAGTCTGGAGACAGGCAGCCCACTGATGAGGACTTAGGCGAGGAATCTGCACATTCTTCTCCTTCATCCATTGAGGGCGTCCGCTCCATTTGGTCTGTGGAGAGTGGCAATGTCTCGTCCTTGGGGTTTCGAAAAAGAGCCGTTGGGGTTCTATTCAATAGTTCGTCTGGGAGGCACCCACCTCCGACCTCAGTCGCGTCTTCACTAATAGGTACTGCTCCCCTTATTCCCAAAGTCTCCTATCTCTTCTCTCATTTGTCATCTCTTTTCGATAAGTGGCAGCTCTCTAGAAGGTGACCTTGCGCACCGAGAGTCTTAGTTGAATAGCACTGTCCACCATCTCCTAGTAGTGGGTGATTACATTTTGGCCAAAGATGGTGCAGCAATGTCTTGAATCTCTCTGGGGGATCTCTTGAAGGTAGACATGCTGTCCAGCAGGCATCGGAGCCTTGTCTCGAAGATGGCTCCCTCAGGAACGTGTGATGGCTCTATTTGGGCCCGGAGGGTGGACGGCAGCAGGTGGGGGTCGAGCTTCACCGATGGGGAGGATAGGAAAGGTATGATTCTATGAGAGACTTGCTTATCTGGGCTCAGCATCTTGGTTTGGACTAGGTTGTTTTATTTAAATATTAAAGGCTTAATATACTCATATAAAATTTAATCAGACTT
Source organism: Oxytricha trifallax (assembly GCA_000711775.1). Lineage (NCBI taxonomy): Eukaryota > Ciliophora > Spirotrichea > Sporadotrichida > Oxytrichidae > Oxytricha > Oxytricha trifallax. The sequence goes on from ARYC01003504.1 coordinate 5,125, forward strand.
GGCTATTAAAATTTGGTAGCTTTTGATTTCTAAAGACCCCCCATATATATATATATATATTAGTACTTTAATAAAATTACAGAAAGCTACCAAATATTTATAATAATTAAAATAGTACTTATTTCAAATTAAAATTCAACTTAATTCAAAAACTAACTCTTTAGGTTTTATCAAAATTATTTAGAGAGTTATGCATTTTTCATAGATTTAATATTTTAAATTTATAATAGTAACATTTTAAAAAGTTTTCTTTTAAAACATTGATATTTATGCTTCTTCATCTATTGACGAAATTACATATTCAACTACAGGAATATGTGAATACACTTGTATTTTTTATTTTAATGTCGTTCTCATATTCAGTTTAGCTTTTTCGGGTGGAATGCGGGTTATTAAATTTGAGTATATTAAAAGTTTAATACTTTTATCTTTTTTTTCACTTAATATTAATTTTAATATTTTTTTGTAATAATTTTTGAGTGTAAGTAAATTTTTAATTAATCTAGATTGATGATATATTAAAATTGTTTAAAAGCTTAAAATGATGAGAATGGAGGAAATATGCAGAATATAATGCGATTTGACAATGAAAAATCTCAAGAAGCTGTATGTATATTATAGAATATAACAACATATTCTGAATATCCGCACAGCTGTGTGGAATGTTAATGAAATCAGGGCCACTTCAGCTTTGATTTGTCTTAATTTCCCCTCTTATAGGGAAAACCTCTCTGAGCTATTAATGCCCTATTATTAACTAATTTTTAAATATATTAAAATATTAAGGAATAAATTAATTAACGCAATTTAATAAATTAATAATTTATCACTAGTAAGAATTCTCTAAAGAGAATTTAAACTTCGTTTTAGAATTTATTTTTTTAAAAAAATTAAAATTAAATTCCTTAATATTTTAATATTTAAGAATTAGTTAAAAATAGGGCATTAATAGCTCAGAGAGGTTTCCCCTATAAGAGGGGAAATTAAGACAAATCAAAGCTGAAGTGGCCCTGATTTCATTAACATTCCACACAGCTATGCGGATTCTTTAGTTCGCACAGTTGTGCGGATACTCAAAAAATATTATTATATTCTACAACATATCATCAATCTAGATTAATTTACAAATTTACATACAAACAATAATTAATACACTGTCTTAATTTATTTCTTACTTTTATTTTTTTATTAATTCTTATATCTCCATAAATTCCTTACAATAAAATATTTCATTTATTAAAATTATAAATATATCATTATTTCTTCAAGCTTCAAGTTAAAGTTTTTAAAGTAAACTTGTATTAATAATGCGCTAGCTGTATTCAAGTTAAAAGCAAAGCAAAGAATGCTAAAATCTATATAGAATTTTAAGTGTGCTTTTTTTTGAATATTTAACCTTTTTTAGTGGATAAAACCTGTGTAAAAAATCCTTATAGAACAAGCTTCTAAAATCAGTTAAATGTAGCTAAAGTCTAGAAAGAAAATGATATTACTTCACACATAAAAACAACACAACTTGGGAGCCTCTGGTTTAGATACTTCAGATTTCAAAACCTTTTAGTTGATCTGGAAGGTAGTGATTACACTTGCATTTATTTGTAAAACACCCTACCATCACATTATACTTTTTATTGTTACTATTGGTAATATTTATCAATTCAAAGTCTTATTTTATCTCATCACTAATCATTTATTAGCAATTAGCAAATAGAAAATTTTCTCTATTAACATGATCCTAGTTATTTTAAACTATTTGTTTCTTCATTTAATGAATCAATGTAAATTTATTGCAGTAGTATTTAAATATATATATTTTCATTCACAAATCTAACTTCATTTGTTTCGTGATATATTAATATATCTATTATACTTAATAACATTATCCAATATGGATATTAATTTATTGAATTACAAAAAAGTACTCTTCACTTTAGTTTAACATAGTACTTTTCACGGAGATGTGAATTTTATCTGCTTAAACTGGAATACGATTCATCCTTCAATAGACAAACATTTACTCTCAATCATGCTTATATACTAAGCAATCCTATGTTCATAGTGGTTATACTAGAGTTACCATGTTAATACATTGATGATTGCTAAATTGCTCTCAACATTTTACCTGCTGTAAAGTCTTTAAAATGGGTATTAAATAAATCGTAAATATGAACTTCAATCACATAATAAAAGGGATTTATACCGTAGTTTCAGTTGAGACTTAATAATGGAAGCCAATTCACACTATAAAATGATAATTCAAGTATATAAAGTCTCTATGATTCTGTATTGATTGATATTTTCATATAGACAATATTGCACTAATTGTTATATATAAATATAGATAAAGCAGAGAATGTGAATAAAATGAATTATGAAAATACCTCGTTGTTTTTCATCGTTAAAGCTCTTAAGTCTTAACAGACAGCGTAATAAATTGATCAGCCTTATAAATGCATTAATAATAATAGATTGTTTTTAAGTATTAAATGCCTATAAATAAATAGTGATTCAAACTTAATTAAAATATCCAAATAAATGACTAGCATAATAATAATTTATGTGTAGCAGCAACTATAACCAGAGAAATGCCTGTTTTGGGATAAAATGTTTGACTATGCTTCTTAAACTTATCCACTTCAAGAATATTTAAAGATCTTAAATTAAAATATAAAAGATTAAATCATTAGAGATAAGGAAGTTGTTAATTTAAATTCAAATTCAAATAAATTATTGTATTTTTATTATTATTAATTATTTGGTAGCTTTTTAATAATTAACAATAGTACTTATTGTATAGATATATATTTATATATAGGGCCTTAATCAAAAAACTAAAAGCTACCAAATTTAATGTGATCCTTTATAATATTATTGGCTTGAATTAAAGTTTAATTCTAACAGTTATAAATTGAAAGCTCTATGTCAAAGCCTATCAATGCAGTGTGATAAGTGCTACACCTTTATCTTGAGTTGCCTCAAGTGTCGCCGCTACACAGCCATTACTAGTAGCAGGGTCCCCAACAAGCAGCAGTGAATGGCAAGAGGAGGTTGGAGTCATAGACAAAGTTGCCTTTTAGCGTAACATCATCACAAGCGTCAACATCATAAGGCTGCCAAAGAGCATCAGTGGCTTTGTAGAGCCTAACGATATGAAGATCATCTCTTGCAACACCATCAGCACTTGCGACTCTTTCGGCAGTTGAGAGGTACGTGTTAGCCTAATTCAGGCAGTGCCCAGAGCAATGATAGTCTAAGCAGAATGATGTATCAGTAGCGTTTGAGCAGAGACTGCCAGCTAAAAAAGCATGGAGATGCGGAGTAATCATGATAGAATACAGAGATCTTGAAAGCCCCAAAGCCTTATTCAAGTTTAATTCTCTTGGCGCTAGAGCCTGCTTCAATAGGTGCGAAGAAGTTATATAAGAGCACAGAGGCATTAGAGTAAATGGGAACCCCATTAATTGATATTTCGAATGGCATGGAGCTTGCGCGAAAAAGCTTCAGGAATCCCTAATCTCTCAAATTGAAAGTGGCAAATCATCGCTGAATGTCTAGCCACTCTAATAGGAATCTCCAAGGCATTAAAATCTTTAAGCATGGAGAAAGAAAATTTATCATTTCAAAGAAAAGGTTAGCGGCATAGAGTAATTCCTAGACTTTGCTGCTAGAATAGAGTGTAATCTAAGACAAAGATCAGAAAATATGCGAATGGCGCCAGGCAAGTCGACATAGGGTGGGCTAGGAAATAAAGATCTTCGATTATATCGACCTATGGAATAGATGTCTGAGTCGGAGACTCCATATCCCTGAGACTTTGCATGGAGAATCGCAGGGTACCACTGGCAGTCCCCCATTCTAAGGTTCGCCCCTTACTTCGTTTGCAAAACCGAAAGTCTAAAAATGCCTGATTTCCGAATGTATATATTTTGATCACTTTCTGAAGATCCCATTAAACTACTACTCTAGGCTAGAGAACATATAGGCTCCGGGAAACTGATGCTGAGGCTTTGCTATACCTTACCACTGAGAAAGCAGTGGAATCCCTTTAGGCTTCATCTTTAAGAATCATATTTTGAGAAGCTACATATCTGTCAACATTCTGACAAAAGTGTTAACATTCTGAGATCGAATGCTTAAGTGTAGAATATGGTGTGTGTTGAAGTGTTACGATCTAGAGCGAAGACCCAAAACTAAACGTACCATGCCAGCAAAAGGAAAGAAAGTATTGCCATGAATCTCACGAGGGCTTGAATTCTAAGCAGGGTAGCTACACGCAATGGTAGGAATTTCAGTGTATCTCTTTCGCTAATAGCCTCTATACTTTCCCTCCTAAGCATCCTGCAGAACCTGTTGAATTCGGCAGTTAAGTTATCTGATTTTATAATGATGCTCTTGAATAAATATATTATCTTTCCTATTTATATTTGCCTAATGGGTTTTGTTTGTGTATTTATTTTTCATTACTCCCAAATTTTAAATTCTTTTAATTATATGTATTTATAATATAAGAGCTTTTTAAATTTATTACTAAAGCTATTAATAAATCGATAAACTATCATTTAATTGATTTTATTTATGTTTGTTTCATAATTTAACACTTGATGAAGATGAAAATGATGATCCCGACGGTGAAGAAGATGATTATAATGATGAATATGGGCATAGATTTGCTAGAAGTAAATATATTTATATTTCAAAGATTGATTTAGATATAAATTAATCTATCGTATTATTACTAAAATATTATACAATCATTTAATATATATTTTAATTGAATATAATATAAAATTAATATGTTAAATAAATGCCAATGAAAGTTGAGTATTTTTACAGTTGTAACAAATGTATCTGAATTCATTTCGCAAATAAACCTGCATTGACCAAAGATGGTACTAACCAACTAATAAACATAATTGATGCTTATGTTTTGAAATGCTTTATTGTTGTTGTGGTGTATTGATGTGCTGTCAGCGATAAAGTCAAGTAGCCTAAATCAACTTATATACTGAGTTACAGAGATTTATCACTAATCAGCATAATTTTAGTGAGATAATTAATCTGCATGAGTATCCTGACAGAAGATGAAATCTATTTAATTGTTAAGCAATAGAGGCAACTCTCTGCATGTCACAGATTCAAATTGTGAAGCTAGTCTCAGCTCTGTTGATTTAGAGACTAATAATCAAGGCTAGTGGCTGCATTTCAAAGTAAAGCATAAACTTGAGAGACATCAAGCCTAACTTAGTCAGTTAATTCACTGTGTAGTAGGTGTTTGACTAGACTTTTGAGTTATGCGGGTGGGAATGATAAAATCAGTGCATTCAAAGTGAAAATGGAGAATCAACAGCCTAGATGATAGCATTAATATTATTATTATTAATATTATTATTATATTTAATAGCTATACTGAATGAGTTATTGGAGAAAAATGAATAAAGTGAATAGGACTACTTCAATAATAAACACCTGAAATGAAAGACATGCAGATGCAGCTGCCTCTATCTGGAAAGATCTTCAAGAATGATGATTATCACTTCAATCATTTTCGCCTTCATTGATTTAAATTTAGCTAAGAAGGGGTATTTATTGAATTTCAACTTGCTGTATTTATAGTTTAACTCTCATCTGTTTGGCTATGACTTAGTTAGTTGATTGTTGCTGTCTTGCATTGATTATTCGGGGCTTACCTGGGCAATCGAGTTGATGCTTGCAACTAGTAGTTGATGTGAATCTTTACTTAACTTTAACGAATTATTAAGTAATCGTTTGTTATATATAATTAATAAATAAAAATAAATTAATTTAAAATAACTAAATGGATTCATGTTAAACTGTTAATAAATGAATTTGCAAAGCAGACAAACTTACCTTCTCAAATATTTATATTGAGTTCAATTGAAAGATAACACCAAGATGAAGCAAGTGTGTAGCTAGAGTCTGCCTCGTAATGATCCACCTTGAAATTGCAAACAACCAAACTCAAAAAGTCAAGTCAATCTCAGTGTGTATGGTATCTACATTATAAATACACTATAATTTATATGTATAGTATATATATATAAATATTAATTATATTTATATTTAAATATTTAATTGATAACTGCATTCATCAATAAACTTGAAATTGATATAAAGGAGCGAGACATGTAAGGTCAGTTCAATCTAGTCAGAGATATTGATATTTTCATTTAGCGCTTACAGTGGGATGTCTAGCTTGCAGGAGTAGTCTTGAAACAATTTAGCTTAATTGGAATGGGAAGATTAGGTATTAGTTGACACTGCTTACAGGGTAGAAGCAGTGCTAACAGGCAAAGCAAATCTGAGTAGTTGATTCAATTCAGCTTTATCAGTTAATGAATTATCTTAAAAGCTAAATATATTTATTTATAATTGTATTTAAAACTAGGGTAATTTACTAGTATTAAAGCTACCAATTCATTTCCAAAATAATATATCAATTAGTTTCATAAAAGAGTTGAATAACTTAAATTCTAAACAATATTATAATATTAAGATAGAAAGATAGTGATAAATGTCTATATATCATAATCTGCAGGGTCTTTTCAATATGGATTTAGAGATTAGAGATTAATCCTTCATTTTTGATGAGATGTTTGGTGATTTATTTCATAAGTATTAATGTCTTAATTAAAACAAAATGGATGAAAGATATCAAAGCTTTTTTCCTAATACTTGATATTTTTACTTTGAAATTCGCCAAATTATCTATAATAACCCTAGTTTTATGATAGATAAATAATTTATTTTAAAGTTTATACTATGAAGATTTAAAAGTAGTAATCAATTATAGATTCACACTTTTAACAACAATAAATTGGGATATTGTAATAATTATTTATATCAATAATAATTAGTTCAACTAAAAATGACAGTAAATTTCTCCATTTTCTTCAATAATCTGCAAGAGTCTTAAATATTTAGGTATTCATGATAATTCTCTTAATTTGTTTAATATTTGAAGAATGTATTATTACTTTGCTTTTCCTACTACTTCTCTTCCTTATCATCCACTTTTCCTCTTTACTTTGATCATTCATAGTTTTTGTGGACATCAATGAATATTTTATTATATATAAATTTATTATTTTTTTAATTCATACCTTGTCTGTTTTTATTCGCCAAATTTAGCTAAAAAAGTATGTATCTATGTTTGAATTTTACTTTCACTTAATCATCATAATTTGGCATTTAATAATCTTCTCAAATTTTAATGAGGTTATCTTTCACAGAATGATTTGTAACTTCTTTTCATAGTCACTTTTTCTAATTTCTTTGCATATAAAATAATGTAAAAATTAGTGGAAAAGAAAATCAATGCAAAACCAAATTATTTATAAAAGCGAAATCAGTGTATATTTAATATTAGTATTTTACCTCATTCACTTTGTTTTGTGTATTGCTGTATATTTTTAGCAGTTCATTTATGTGCTTTTGATTTTTGTATATTCTTTGACTTCTCTTTGACCTTAGCAGCAATATCTTTTTCTTTTGGTTTGACTTATCAGCTTAGTCATACAACCTCCTTTGCTTTTTTGTCATCAAAATCTTTCCGAGCTCCTCCTCTGCGTCCTGGATTCCTCCATTGCTGGTCTCTCCACTGTATTCTTACTCTTCAGATCTATCTCTTTGTGGTCTACCCCAAGGCATCTGCCACCTTAGTGTTATCTTCTGAAGCCTTCTCTGCACCCTCCGCAGCCAGCCCTGCACCCTATTCTCTAGTTGCCATCAGCATCGACTCTTCTCTCACGCCTCTCTGGCTCTCTCTCATCAATAAACACCCCTATTCACGAGTTTCTCTTCTCCCCTTGAATTATTCATCAGCTGGAGGCTGGTCTCCACATTGGGTATCTCGGCATTTTTGTTAAACCAGTATTGCAGGGGAAGTCACGGGAAGATCTTAAACTAGGGTGTGCCAAAGGCACTACTCGATTCTTCATGTTTTTCTCTACGGAAATGGGGTCTCCGAATTAGAAAAGTGTCCCAGGGGCCAAGATAAGTTGAGATCTTTATTTGGAGGAACCATCCTATGGCATTGAGCGAGCGCCCTGAGACCCATTACCTTGGCAGTTGGAACGATGATGATGACTCCTAGGCAAAATACCTGAAAGTCCCTCCAGGCTTCTCCCCTTCCTCCAGTGGCCAGTTCTCTTCCCCATGTGTGAGACGGGATGCCCTTGGCGGATCCCTTTTATGTTTAGAGGAAATCGAAAGCATGCTTATAGCAAGCCGTTAAGGCAGGCCAAGGATTCTTCATTCAGTCAGCAGCTTTCGAACGGATCGGCACATTCGTAGAAGGGCACCACTGAGGGCGAGTGACCAGTCTGGGTGAACTCTAATTGTTATGATATGAACAGGTGTCGCCCAATCGTGGATAGCTGTCGCTGGTTGTTGACCATGTACTATATGAGGCCCCCACCTCTCGCCTTGGGCACGTCCTATGTAGTGAGTAATTAGTACCAGACTTCTTCCTTAATCTTAAAGTCTTTAATAGCCTCCTCCCACTTCTTGCTGGGCGTCCTCAACGCGAATGTCAGCCGCCTCCTGGCCAGGTGGCACTCCACGGTCTGCTGGATGCGGTCCCGGTGGTAGTAGATGGTGTGGGGGTCGACATTAGGCCCAAGATGCTCTTTGTGTTGTCGTCTTGATGTCTGATGTTCTCAAGCAAGCATGTCAAATTGGTGGCCAGCCCCTGCCAGCTCATCAATGGCTCCTGCTACTTGTCACTATCCACCCCGGGGCAGCACGGAGGGCGAAGGCTGCACCGATGGCGAGTCTTTGTATTTCTAACGGTCATCAAGGGATAATGAGTAGGGGTCTTGCATGGAGTATAGCTAGAGATACAGTTAGGAATAAAACTTAAGAATGATTGATGTTATTAAAATGTTTAAATACTGACCTTTTAGATTTGGTAGCTTTCTGTTTTGTGAAGACCCCCTATATATATATTTATATATAAGTACCTAGTTGATTAAATGAAAAGCTACAAAATTCCTATAATAATATTGATTAAATTTGAATTTAAATTATAAATTAAGAACTTTCATATTCCAAAAAAATTTACTCTTTTAGTTATATATTGACCGGTGTAATGGCAGTTTTTTATTGCTCTATCATAAACCTTTGGATCTCTAACATAGTTAGTTCTTCATTCGTAAGGTCTGGATTTTACTTAGAAATCTTCCTAAAGTGCTATTAATAGAGTATAATTAAAGTATGAGATTTGGATGTTTGGTACCCAATATCACTCTTTAATTTTAAACATTTTGAGGTTTCATGTTTTTATATTAGGTACTTTATCACTATATGAAGATGATTCAGTGATTCCAGCCAACTCTTATTCTTGAACCTTTTCTGCCATTTTGCATTTGTTCAGTTTGAAGCTTTTCTTGACTTCAATAAGTTATAATCATAATATTTATAGTTCATATAAACTTCATTAAATTAACATCTAAATATGTGTTTCTTGATAATGAGTTCCTCCAAAAACTACTTCGTTTGATAAATTTATTCGTACATATAATTGTTGATTGGTTTTCATTAATACTAGAGTTTCTTTGAGCTTAAATATGTTTTTTATCTTTAATTACTGTAAGTAATATGAATTAATTCATTAGTATGCTCTGTTTTGCCTATCTTTATATGAATGTTCCATTTAGCGCTCTACTTTATAATACTTATTCTCACTTTAAATCAATTTATTTTTACCATTAAAGTAGTAGTAGTATTATTATAAGATTTTAGTTACTTAAAACTTCAAATCTTTTTAGTGTCATTAAGCTGCTCTTTTTTTCTTGATGCAAAGCTCCTGATTAACACTTAAAATTAAAATTAATCTCTTTAAATTTTTCTTTAAACATTACGGTTAAATTTACTAAACTTTTCCTATTACTAAAACTAAAAAATATAATATATCATGAACATTATGGATTTGAGTTTCATTCGAAGCTTAATCTGAGTAATGTCAATGATAAAAATAGTTGCCTTTAATCACATAAAAATATCAATGTAATTTCCAAATCATTAATTAATCAAAAGCCTTGATAGTTTAATATAATTCTTTATTTTATACGATTAATTGTCAATGATGCATAGTTTCTACTAACTGTTAATTTGGCTTAAATTTGAACCAGTTTCTAGCCTAATTCTATTTCCTGATGAATCTCTTTCTGTTCGATTCCCATCTTTTCTTCATAGGATACCCAGCAATCACAATTTTAATACTTTATGTGGGTGCCATCCTCAGTTAAAACGACAACTTTGTGCAGTTAAAAGACAGACTTTGCAAATTTTAAGTTTTTGCTCCTCGTCTCATCCAATTTTATTTTAATAAAAGTATGGATAATACTACTATTTTACCTTTAAATTTTATTTATTTTATTTTATTATCAATTTACTAATTATTATTGTATATAAAATAGCAATTATAAGTTAAAAATAATTTATTAATCTTGAAGATAAAAATAGTAATTTGACATTTAAATTTGTTGGTTAAGTTATTTCCTTCATTATTAGTCTATTTATCCCCAACTGTTAAATAGTTATTTTTTTAAATTAAATTTACTATAACTTGAATTCCTTTAAGTGAAAAACATTTAATTAAATATAACACATATTAATGACATTTTTACTAAAATTAAAATATAGATATCAATGTAATTAAATTTATTTAAATACTTTAATTATTGTGGTTTATTACAATTTATAAATATAACCATATAAATAAAATATTAATTTTAATATTTTAATTCCAATTAATTATTTATTTTATGCTGTTTTCATATACACAAACAATCGAGATAAGAGATTAAATAACTGGCTTTACTTCTAATGAATTAATTTTAAGTTGTTATCACCAAATATATCAAAATTCACATTCAAATATTATGATTGATAATTCCATAGTGATATTTATGATATAAATGTCAAATTGCTTTTATTATTAATAACAATATCAGCTATATAGGCCAATATTTATATAATGGCCCCCTGGGGGGGGCCGCTAAAAACATTTTTCTTATTTTTATTAAAATGCTCTAAAAATCATTATAACATCAAAGTAGCATGTTAACTCATTAAATAGGTCTCTATTGATCTTTAAAAGGAATCTGTAGTAACCCAAATCATAATAACCTATCCCTTTTACATCATAAAATAGATTAGATTTTGAATAAATATTACTAATTTTATTTATATATTTTAAGGATATTTTATTTTGAATTTCACTTATTTATTAATGATGTCATGATTAGCTGCTACAATAGTTGGAAATCAAATTATTGAGTAAACTGATCTCCATGATAGCATTAAAAAAAGCTCTTCATGTAATTGCAACAGCTAATCATGACATCATTAATAAATAAGTGAAATTCAAAATAAAATATCCTTAAAATATATAAATAAAATTAGTAATATTTATTCAAAATCTAATGTATTTTATGATGTATATAGGATAGGTTACTATGATTTGGGTTGTTACAGATTCCTTGTAAAGATCATTAGAGACCTATCTAATGAGTTATAGCATGCTACTTTGATGTTATAATGATTTTTAGAGCATTTTAATAAAAATAAGAAAAATGTTTTTAGCGGCCCCCCCCAGGGGGCCATTACCCAATTTATTGAATAAATCATATCAATATTTATTTTATTTCTGTTTCTATGATATCGAATATGATCCTCAATAGCCTCACTGCTACCGTAATCGTTTGCAGTGCAGTTGTTGCACATTTTGCAGTGCTTATAGGAAGCATTACCATAGTTTTATTAACAAAAACCAACTGGAACTAGCTTGACAATTTCAGTTTAAAATGCTTCATTACTTCCAGTATGTTAATCAAATCATAGTTATACAACTACAAATTAACGAGAACTGTGACGATTATAAAGTGCTGGCTTTACAGTTCTAGTTTGACAAACTGTAGACAAATCTTTTGATGAAAACACTTATCAGCAAAAAGAAGAGCTCCAATTAAAGCTCATCGGTTCCATCAAGAAAGTTGAGTTAGAAGAAGTGAATTGAAAATACATTTTAAGAATTGTTTAAACTTCATTTCAGTTGGCAATAATTATTTTAATACATATAGGCAGCCACAGATATTATTGCTTTGCATAAAATATAGATAAACTATTGATTCATATTATGATTCTATCAGACTGATGTTTAATAATAAAAAATATTCTTGAAAGTTTTTGATATTTTCTGATCCTTAGATCAAATTTTAGGATATATTCCTTTATTTGCTATAACATGTATAGCAAGATATGAGCAATCATAAACTAGGCTAAATCTCCTCACTTTATTTCGCCACTTTATCAAGCAAAATTATTGTCATTAAATTTGTGCCTAGCTTTACTTTGTGACATGCCAGCAATAAATTTAATGAAGTAATTAACTATATAAATAGTGATACTGTTGATAAGATCTCCCAAGCAATTGTTTGTTCGTTTACTCACTAATTTAGTATAAGCATACAACAACTTTGCTGTATTTATTAAAGGGACATGTATAGGCACGCTTAAGATATGATATAACCTCAAAGTTAGATGCCTATTTCAATATAATTGAAATAGGTTAAATATAATTCTCTAATTAATATTGAAAATATGGAAGGAAAAATATAGCCAGTAGTTATTTGAAAACATTTCAGGTTTTAAGTAAGATATCACCCCTAAAAATCATAAGATGCTACTGGCGGAATACATTAATTGCTTGGAGGACCAAGTGCTCATAGTGAGTATGCTGTCACTTAAACAGCATTTTGCAAAAACTGTCATCTATACATTAAACCTTCTTAACATATTAGTAAATTGTGATTCAAACCATCAACTATATAATTAATGTATAAAAGAAATGTTGTTCTCATTATTTCCAATCTTTAGTAAGCACTTATCCAATTAATATATTCATAAAACTGATTTTACTCATAATAAACCTAACAATGACTGGATTCACTCTGTAATTTTAATCTATTTTAACTTAAATATTTAGTTGATAATTCTATAGTTTATCAGCTGCCAATTTAATTTATAATTATCTTAGCATAAATTGGTAATTAAATTACTAACTTATTTAATAAAAATTAAGTTGAAAATTTATATATGAAAATATATTAATGACAGTAGACTTGTTACAATACTAAACAGTTTTAAAACGAAGCAGGAAAATTAAAACAAAACCCTGATTAAAATGAAGCAGTAGAAATAGATTTACTGCCATCCCTCATTAATTAATGATTTTTCGATAGAGAAAAGAGGGCTGGTGATATAGCAGAGCTAGACAAGTTTATAATATCATATTTATAATGGGTTATGCCTTATAAATACTGTGGTTTATAGAAAGATTAAAAAAAAAATCATAAATAAAAGAGTATTTTTGAAATCAGTTTTATAGAACACATCATATGGTACACTGCTTAACTAAGATTATTGAATGATTGATTTTTTCTTAAACTTTAAAACATTCAAAATATTTTAAGGAATGTTGATTAATTACTAAATAAAAATGGCACTTATACAGAAATTTCTCCTTAATAAGTAAATAATAGATTTTAATTGCAGTATTAAACTTTGAATTTGTAATCAAACAGATTAAAAAGTTGTGTTTAATGATGAAAATAGCCATTTAATTTCTGAACTTGAAATTTATGCAACCAATAAACAGTAATTTAGAAATTAAAATTAAAAGATTATTATAGGAATAACATTAATAAAATTGTAAAGAGAATAGTAAATATTTATTATTGCTAAAGTATAATTGAATTGGGAAATTTGAAAAATAAATAAACAACAGTAGATATATATATTTATAACTGCCACTAATTACATTTAGTTTTAAGAGTAATTTGATTTAGTACACTTTTAATTTTAATTCAGTTATAATAATTATTTATGACCAAATCGTACAAATTGTATACTAAACTAATCTAGATTATTATTTTTTTTTATATTAGGGCGTACTTTAAGAATCGTACAAATTGTACAGTAAACTAATTTGAGATAAAGTTTTTTTTTTAAATCATAATTGTACAGAATGAGATTAGTAGTACGTAGTGATATATAATAAAATATTAAGATGAATAATTAGAATAAATAATGGAGAATCTCTCCACACTAAACACAAATGCATCTCTGTGACTGTAACAAACCCCGAAACCCCTTGAGCTCTCCGAATGTGTTCTTATGCATACTATCACTGTTCCCGTTGACCCTAGACCCAATCTCACTCTCTCGCTTAGTACCGTAGATCACCTTTCTCTATTGAGTCTCCACTCTCTACCGTCCTTGGTCCTAAGACAACCGACTTTTACTCCAGCAACACCGTGCTCTCTTAGACATCCTTTACTTCTCTCTTTACCATCTTGGCAACACATACTTTCCTTCTCGAACACCGGGGAGCTGTAGGTACCGGCAAGGACCAAGGACGGCAGAGAGTGGAGACTCAATAGAGAAAGGTGATCTACGGTACTAAGCGAGAGAGTGAGATTGGGTCTAGGGTCAACGGGAACAGTGATAGTATGCATAAGAACACATTCGGAGAGCTCAAGGGGTTTCGGGGTTTGTTACAGTCACAGAGATGCATTTGTGTTTAGTGTGGAGAGATTCTCCATTACTTATTCTAATTATTCATCTTAATATTTTATTATATATCACTTCGTACAACTAATCTCATTCTGTATAATTATGATTTTAAAAAAAACTTTATCTCAAATCAGTTTACTGTACAATCTGTACGATTCTTAAAGTACGCCCTAATATAAAAATACTAATAATCTAGATTAGTTTAGTGTACAATTTGTACGATTTGGTCATAAATAATTATTATAACTGAATTAAAATTAAAAGTGTACAAAATCAAATTACTCTTCAAACTAAATGTAATTAGTGGCAGTTATAAATATATATATCTACTGTTGTTTATTTATTTTTCAAATTTCCCAATTCAATTATACTTTAGCAATATTGTTATTATTATTAAATTCTAAAAAGATTCTCTAGAATAAATATCAATCAATTTTCATATTGTTAGAATTTAAATTAACTGCAAGTTTATGTTTAATATTGATAAAAATCTTATTAATAACTAGAAATAAACAGATTTTAGATGTATTAAACTATAAAAATTCGGGAGGGGGGGAAGTTTCCTGCCTCAAAGATAAGTTTAATAATTTTTTTTAATTTAATTATCTATTGTAATTAAACTTCTATTTAGGCATAACATTTTATATATGCTTTAATAATTAATTTTATTCAATCCATCTCAAATTAATTAGAGTATCTCAATCAATCTGCTTTTGAGATTCCAGCCTAGTCTCTTAAATCTTCTGAATACCAGTTCGTATATGAATTGCTAAGCATTTTATGCTCGAGTACTTCCACTTTATATATTTCTTAAGTATTTCAATTCATTCCAAGAATTTTATATTCTATTAGTGGTAATATGCACTCCTGGTATGTTTCTTACAGTTCGTCCTCTGTATCCTCCCCTTCTTTAATGTACGAACAATCCATGTAGAAAACCCAGCATTCCTTAAGAATTCATATCCTCTCCATTCATCAGTAATAATCTTAGAGCCTCTTGCTATGTATGTTTGTATTAAACCTCTTAAAGTTTACTCGTTTCTATTATCAACACACTGTACAATTAGCTCTTTACTTGTTCTTCCATACATACCAACTGCCCAAATTTATCTCTAACCTCTTCTTTATCTTTAAGCAGATCGTGGCCTATGTGAGAATAAAGATTAAACTATTTCTACTTCTTTATCCAAAATCAATTCATCATAGTATGTGCTTTACATCCAATCAGATATTCTGTTTTTCAATTCAAACAGTATGGCTCTTACATTTCTCACATTTATCTGAAAATCATTTCCACCTTGATAGGACTCTTTATTAATTCATATATTTTGACTGCAGTTTGTCCTTATATAAAGTATAGATAGATGATTCTTACTAGAATTATTATGGTGTCTTTGAAAATTTACCGAATATGGTTCCTTATGTTATACTTGCTTTATATTACAGTTACGGCATCTAAATTCTTCACCATCATAAATCTTTTCAGATGAAACAATTTTCATTGAGAAATTAAAATTATAGCACCTTTTATTGCTCTTAAGAAATCCCTATCCTCTTAACAATGTTGTTGTGTCACTTGTACTATTGGTTAACAATTCAATTTAATTTTGTTAATTTTAGAATAGAAATTCTATATTTCTTGATCTTTGCATTTGAGTTTGTGAATTTTATATCGAATGATATACCTATCTTTATTTATAAACAATATATACAAGAGAAATATGTGGCTTAAAAATATTAATGGGTCAGTTTAAATTTTTAAATTTTGTTTATAAAATATAAAATTTTTTGTTGGAGCAAGAAACTTCCCCCCCAAAATTCAAGTACTCATCAACAATTCTAATTTTATTGTTAGTAATTTAATCATTCTAGAATTAAAGATACCATTAAAGGCACCAATATAAAATAATGTTAAAAGTATTAGCAAAGAATATTATGCAATTTTTAATAATAAGCAGTACCAGAGAAAGATAAATAAAACAAGCAATTAAGTTAATAAATGTTATAAAGTAGGAATTAATTAAATTTAATAAAATAATATTAATTTTAATTAAATGCATAAATTACTAATTTTCAAATTTATGTTTATATAATCTTGTAATAGCAGATAGCTCACTATATATAATGATTTCAGAAACTTAATAATTCTTAATGAAAAAACCTATTTAATCTCAAAACGTATGGATAATTGCAATGCATATCGCAATAAAAAAGCTATTACCAAAAGTTTATAAAATAAAACCATGTTATATGATTTTGTTTTGATAACAGAGATTTGATTTTAGACTTTTTAATCATTAAAAATATATTAAATACCATGTTTTGGTAAGATACAATAATTAATCAATTATGATAATTAACAGTCAAAACCCCAAAACCCCTTAATGAGGTTTATAAGTGCTTTGATTTGTAGGGAATTTGTTAGGGGTTGGGGTTATTTATAGGTTTTAATGTGAATTTTATAGTAAATATATTTAATTTAATCACTCAAAATGCACTTTTGGATCATGTGGGAGAGGTCTGAAGTTTATTTTACTCAACCACTATTCTATCTATTCAATTGATATGTCTGATCGTGGATTTGGCTTGATAATAACTTACTCTGCCATCTATTTCATTGAAAGAGATACTCTGTTTTTATCTATAAATTGCTTTATTCTTTGCTTCGCATCCTTTTCACACCTTGTTGAGTAGTAATCGTTGCGAGGCATATCGCACTCTAATTATTATTGCTGCCATTGCCCACAAATCCCATTGAAAGTCTCCATCTCTCCAGTCATCTCTTTCTGGATAATAGCCTGCAGTTCCCATAACACTTCCAAGCCTTGACACTTCTACTCTTAATGCTCTGTTGAAGTCAATAATTGCTACTCTTACAGGTGAGAAGTTTATCATAATATTCTCAGGCTTCAAATCTCTATGAATAAAGCCTAACTTATGTAGCTCTTTAATACCTTGTAAGGTTTAAGTTGCTATCAAAGCAAGCTACTTATGATTCCTTTGATCAGTAATGAAATCTCTGAGGGTCATTTCATAAAGAGGCAGTCTAAAAGCATCATGATCCTTGGCAAGGAGAATAGCATCTAGCTTGATTAAGTAAATATACTCTTTAAACTTTGCTTGAGTGAGTACTTGATACTCATTTGTAAACTCCATCTAGTATTTATCATCACTTAAGAGATAGTTGAAGGGATACACCTTGTATACGTATTGATGATCATTGATAACTTTCTTATCAAAGGAGTCTCCTAATGTAAGGTAGCTTTAAAGTGAAGTGTCTAGGTCAATTTAGGCAAGAACAGGAATCTTTTTATATTGATTCTTTATCATAATTTTTGTTATTTAAGAGGTCAGTTGGTTGCGTGCCTTCTTAACGTACTCTAACTCTCTAGCTTGTTCAGTCACTACGACCTTAGAATATTCCCTCGCTTTTCTTTTGTTGAGAAGCTTCAGCTCAACTTTATGATTCTCAGCTTCTATATCTTTCTTGTGAGCTTTTAATAGATGCTTCTTCAAGTCTCTTGTATGAGAGTATTGCTTATGGCACTCAAAGCAGTCATACTTTTCATCTATTTCATCATGCTTTAAGTATACAGTGGGCTTGGCTTCTCTATGCTCCTTCATATGTCTGTACCAGCTTGATTTATGAGCAAAATCTCTCTCACATAACTCACAAAAATAGACTTCAACTTCTTCAGTTTGTATAGGAATTTCATTAATACCTTTCTCCTCCTCTCTGTCTCCCACACACTTGTTTGCCATTTATTTTCTATTATTAATTTCTATTTTTATAACAGAGATCTCAAGTGATAGCTCTGGTAGTTCTTTATGAGAGTTCATCTCACAGCTATCACACTTTTTATTGCTGCCGTAGGTAAGTCTCATTTAGTTTGATGGAAGTGCTGTTGTTTTTCTTAAAATGTTAGCGCTCATATTTAAATTTGAATTTAAAATTATAAAACTGCATCTATAACTCAGAGCTCATAAGAGAGCTTTGCAACCCTATAAGTTTAAAGGGAGGTTTTTAGAGTATTAGCCAAGAAAATTAGCACTAAGAGACGAACCAGCTCTAAATATGGGTGAGAAAGTAACCATTTTAACTTTCAATAATAAGTTGATTATAGGACGTACCAATTTAGGAGGTGCTCCTAATTAAGTACGTACCATTTTAGGAGGTATTTTGTCATTTTATGATTAAAATTAGGGTGCTCCTAATTAAGTACTAGCTTTAGTTAATGCTCCTAATTAAGTACTAGCATTTTAGGAGCTGCTCCTAATTAAGTACGTACAAATTTAAATTTAAAAATATGGAACTATAACAGTAGAAATTGATATCAATCTCTCAAGTTTGAAACCAGTTCTCAAAACCTTCTCCATATCCTGCTAAGAGGTTGACCTCCTATAGGATGCCCATATTTAATAGTAAGTTTTACAGAGGTATATAATTGAAATCAATAAACTTAAATTTGAATATCATTTCTTAGATCTGTAAACAAGATGGAGTCAATGAATGATGCAATGAAAAGAGTGCAAGCACAAGAATTGATTCAAAGATTTAGAAGCAAGGAGGATTTGCATCGCTACCTGGTGCAGCAAGGTAATGAACTCATAGTGGCTAATCTTTATTATGTAGTTGGTTTGTTCCTCCCAACGATGATAAGTACTAAAATTTCATTTCTAAGAGCGATACTCTGCGAAGAGAAGAAAGCATTAAAAACTTAAGATGTAAAGTTTGCAGAGGTTCCAAACTATCCAGACATTTCAGTGACTAACTTATATGATGATGCTATGAACGACCCAGAGGTTTCGCAGTACCTGCCTACTAAGAAGCAGTTGTCAAATAAACTACCTGAAAGAAACTATTTTTTTGGCATACTTGCAACAATCAAAGGTGATTACTTGAAAGAAATTATCCAAGAATCTCATAAGAAAAGGTACAGCATCTCTTCAGAAGATAAGGACAAACAAGGGATCAAGATAAGTGAGAGCTGGTTATCAGAGCTGCAGAAGCACCCTTATATTTCAAGCTTAACTCTTTAGAAAAACCTGGTACTGGCATCTTCTTGATAAAGGAATAGAGCAAGCTTCACAGAGAGCGAAACTCGAAGACAAAGTATGAAGTTAGCAAGAGACTTTATTCAAATATTTAGCCTCCAGAGTCAATGAACATAGATGCTGGAGATGGTAGCAAGAGAAGAATCTTAGGAGGAGGGAAGCAAGAAGTAGAAGAAAAGAAAGAGAAGCCATCTCCCTCTAAAGAATTTTAAATGTGACTTAAATATTCATTAACTTAACTACAAAACTTATTTATATACATTCACTCTACCTTCTTTAGCACACTTTTATGCCAACTAATTATCTACACTCTTAGCAGAACTTTTAATAAAGTCTACTGTATCGATAGGTAGGTCATGCATCAAGTGTTATAGCAGTAGTTTCTTGTTATGACCTTTTAATATACCCCAGTAGAACTCAATTCCATTAAACTATGGACTGTAAGGTACGTTGAACACTGGCGTTATTCTAAGTTGTTCATAACTCTTCCTTGTATCTTTTGTCTTATGAACTGAAAGATTATCAACAAACAGTATAATCTCTTATTCAGGGTACTTCTCTCTCAGCTGCTCTAAGAACTTAATATACTGCTCTGTCTTAATAGAGCGAGGATGAATAACATAAGTTTCTAAACCAGCATCCTCGCTAATACCTCCAAGAATTGCCATTGTTTATACCTTGACTTTCTAGTCACATACTTCTATATTACTATGCCTCTTATACCAAGACTTCTAGATGAAAGTGTTGAAGGTAAACACAGCCTGGTCAGCATGAATAAACTTAATATTATTCTATTAGGCTCTCTGCATTTAATTATAAATATAATTTAAGTTGTTGTTATTGTAAAATGGCAGAGTGAAATCAATTACTCTCTTGATACGATTTACACCTTTATAAGAGATAATGTTTCGTTTATAAATGTTTGCAACAGATTATGCAGAGATCTTCAACTCAGGGAACTGGCGGTGAAACATAATAGCTCGTTAGTCGAGAGAGAAGTGAGCCCAATACTTCAAAGTTTTTTCATTAATAAGATAGTCAATATGCTTTTAAAGAAACTTTGACTTCCTCTTAGGCTAAGAATTCAGCTATTATTGCTTTAATTACACAGCCTTCAAGCAGTGAGGGCGAACAGTTGATGGACTTCGCTTTAAGAGCAGTGCAATAGACTTATAGTTCAGTACTGGTTTGACTTATTCACTATACATATCACATCCATAACGCAGTTTAAACACTAAATCTATATACTCTTCATCATAAATAGACCCCAAAAGCTTGCTATTTTTGTCTCGCATTTAATTAATAACCCCAACCCCTAACAAATTCCCTGCAAATCAAAGCACTTATAAACCTCATTAAGGGGTTTTGGGGTTTTGATTATTATTTCTATGGGTCCAAGTGAATGAATTGTTAGATATTATTTATTTACAATTTTCTTGTTTTGTTTTAAAAAATAGCTTTTTGTGTTAATTCTACTATCCTCACAAGTTTATAACTGTCTTACTAATTATAAATTACATTTTAAATTGTTAGAATGTCCTATATTACAGATAGCTAAATTTAAATTCTTAATTACTCAAAATAATTTAAAATCATTTTTATTGAAATTGTAGAAGTTAATGACCAAATACTTACTTTTAAATATACTTACCATACAAGTTTACTAGTTGCCCACTTCATTAGAAATCCCTTTGCATGTTTATGACTAGTAAGAAGTGCTATCTATAATAAATTCAATAATAAAATTAAAAAAATTAGTTTTATAAATACTTTTTTTAAATACATAAAACTAGCTAACTAATCTAGTATTTTTATGAAATTTGGCAAATAAATATACTCGTATTTACAATTATACAAAATTCATATTTAACTGTAGATTTAAATCAGATAAATAATAAAAAAACTTACTTAGTAGATGAGTTTCAAAATTTAATCTAAATTTTATTAATTCATGCTTAAGATCAAATCATAAAACGATAAAGAATAAAGCAAAAAGAGTTATGTTTCTAATTCATTCATATAATATTATCAATTAAACTATAATATCCTTAGATATTCTTTCAAAGAATTACATTTATATGAGTTAAATTTCACATATCTGTGAAGACTCTAAACTCCGCAAATTTGAGAGAAGATAAAATAATAATAGAATAGGTTATAATTACTATGATAATTTTTATATATACGTTATATATTTAATAAACATGTTTTAATCTGAATAACCGCTCAGCTGTGCGGTTTTATAGATTTTTAAAACTATAAAGCATTGTTTTCATTGATATTATTTATAGATCTAATATCGTAGTTATAAAATCATTATATTTATAGTTTAGACTTACTTTATTTATTTTTTATTTGCTCACTTAAATGTGATTTGCTGCTTCATTCATACTTAAATCTTTTGAATTTAATTTAATATTTTTATGATAAAATTAATTAGCCTTATTTTAGAGAGGTTTGTTTATCAATTGAGTCATGACTGTTACTATCTTATTGTTTTTAATTATAATTGTTGAAGAGAGTTTTAGTTTTAGGAAAGTCAAATTTTTTTTAGATTCACTGCTTAAGGGCATTTTGTAAAGTTGCTTGAAAGCATGATTAAGCCCAAGAATAGTCATAATTTGACATTTCAAGCTCTAATTATTTTAAAAGTTCCAACTGATCCTATTTCTGAGCTCTAAAATTGAAATTTCGTTTTATGTAAGAAAAGCATTTCTCAATAGGCGCAAGATCGAATTAGTATGGCCCTAAATACACAATAGGAACTTATAAAAGTCGAAATTTTCTCTTGACATATAAGCTTCTATGATAAGTTGCGTTGTCTAAAAGAAAATAGTATCTTTCCTCCAATAAGATCTTTCAAAGTCAAGTTGCTAGATGAGATTTAATAAAAAATTATAGAAAGTTTCGCTGTTTGTACTTTCAACATTTAATTAAAAGTAAAAGGTGTTATCACTTCCAACAGCAGCTATAATATTGACTCCAAACATCCTAACTAGCCTATCCTAATAGTTTCTCTAATTTTTCTATCTCCAGCTTTTGTATTAGTATGACAATTACTAAAGACTTCTCTCGTCAATATTGATGATTGTTTTCTTCAATGTGAGTTTTTTAATGTAAAATTTAGCTGCTACTTGCCTCTAAATTAAACAATCTGAAGACCAAGGTTCTTTTAACGATGCTTTTTATTTTTGAATAAGACATTCATAAATTGAGCTGCTCATGAATTACACTTTGAAGTTATGAAATAGATCTCAACTATTCTCCAGAAGAGCTTATTTTTTTTACAATAGTTTTTATACATGAAACCAGGCCTGAATCATTTATCTAAGAAGTTTGAATGATGTACTAATTAAAATTTTCATCATTTAATAAACATTTTTCCAATTTATATCAAGTCATCTTAAGCCTTTGGATTAAGTATGATTTCTTACATCCACTTTTACTAAAAAGAGTTTAAGCTTTTTTCTATTCTTTTATCGATTTATTATTATTTAATTCCTATCATTTTCAACATGAATTTCTAAAATTTAATATTAGTATTAGTTAAAATAGGGAAATTTATTTACAAATTAAAATTGATTTCTTAAGTAAGCCTCAAAATTCTTTAGATTCACTTCACTATATCTCATTTTTGTTAAGCTATTCAACTGTTGGATTTCAGTTAAAATTTGGCCTTCACTGAAGCTTAATCTATCAACTTAATCTTTCAGGATTTGAATTTCTTTTAGAGATAGGACTCCAAGAAGACTTCTTTCATTTTAATTTTAACTCACTACTCTTCTTGGATCCAAAATCATAGTCGTATACTGCTAACCATCAATTAAGTTAATACAAGACTCTTCAAGCTTTTAGATTGAACTTCTTTTTACTGTATAAATAAGTATTTAGTTTGGGGTTGTTAGCTATTTATGAATGAGCTGTGTCAATTAAGAAAAGGGATTAGAATCCTCCTCTGTAGTTTGTCCTAATTCTTGAAATTATGAGCCGGAATCTTCTTGATCATCACTAGTATCATGAACACACTATTTATATCGTTTTATTCCATCAAAGATTTTTTTTTCTGTTCCCTATATTTTGTAAGATTTATTTAATTTTATTCAAAAATCTTTCTTTTCAAGAGTTTTCCTTATTAACTAAAAATTCTTACATTTTTCCAAAAATAAATTTTGTTAAAAGTTCTATTATTAATTAATATATTTTGCCTTAGATAAAGTATCTATTTCAAAGCAAACTAACAATATTAATAAATGGTAATGAACAATTAACTCCAATACATTCATGTCAACTAAGTCAGAGAGAAAATAGGCTCAATAGAAGAATTATATGACTTCCTATGCCAAGAGTGTGGGGCTTACTTGCCCAAAGTCAACTGCACAAATATCTACTTTTTCAGGAGTATACTTTCTGGTGAGAAAGAAGTAAACCTTAGCATAATTGAATCGTTTAGTACTTGAAAATTTGTGATGCGGTGGTTGCAGCAGTGCCTCAGATTGAGGGTCTTACTGGGGATGATTTCCTTGAATATTCCATCTAAAAACCAAGCTTGCTTAAATATTTGCCAGATCAAGCAGACGGCTCCATCTTGATAAAAATGGATAACCGATGTCCTCCTATCACTCGATACTCAAGGCATAAACGAAATGATCCTGAAAGCTAAATAAGGCAGAAGACAGCGACTCGACCAATCATAAAACTCATAAGTGCATATGAAGCCCGAGTTCATTTCAGCCTTGAATGGCTCTCTAAACTATAGTGATAAGATTAGAATGGCAACATATTTCTGTAGATCGTAAAGGGAGATCGGCCTATTTGATCAAGCAAAGCACAAAAAGAAAAGCTAGATAGCCTATTCAAGAAGAGGAAAAAGTTCAAGACTCTAGTAGCCATCCTTCAAAGAGAAAGTTTATGGACTAAAAAAAAAGGTCAGAGATGAAATGGGCATGATAAAGAATTAAATTGACGACAACTATAAATCCCTTGTATTGCAACTTCATGAGCAGGGAGTTATTAATGGTGAAGGCAAGGTCCAAGGGATGGACCCTACTTAATAGAATACAAACTTTATGATATGAAAGCTTTAATTCCATTTAATTTTACTAATAATGCTTAATAAAACCATTAATAATTATAAACTTAAAATATAATAAGTTTTACTTAAAAATTAAAGTCTTTATTAAAAAGATATTTATTTTAATGTGCCAGTCTCTAACAATGATGTTTTTAAAATATTTAAGGAAAGTTAAGTTTGATGGTATATTTGTATTAGTTTTGTCAACATAATATAGTTTATATGATGGGAGGAAAATTTCTAGATAAAATTACGCTCTTGATAAAAGATTGACTTGATAAGACTTTGTAAGAGTTTGTAACAATATTTACAAAAAACTTTTTTACCTTCTCTGAAATATAACGCAATTAAACTTCAATCTTAGTTTATTAGGGTTTCTCAATTTACAAGGTTAAAATACTCAAGTTTGAGTATAAGTTTATAAATATTCATGACTAAATGAGATTTAATTATTATTTAAACTATTTATGATACTATGTTTGAATTTGTAATATTTTTTAAAATAAATATAAGACTTAATTATACTTTGTAAGTTTTTATAACAATTGATACAAAATTAGTAATTTAAGTTTTAATTTGAAACAATTATGATTAAAAAATAATTAATAAAATTTATGCTATTTATAAATATAGAATTTTTATCTAAAGCTCCATTGGCTTCATTAATATAAACTGTGACTATTTATAAATTTACCTATTTTAGTATACATGTTGAGTATAAAAGCCTTGTAGATAATAAGCTATATTAAGAATTTAAATGATCAAATAATTAAGTTCGTAAAAGTTGAAGTAAGATTAAGTCAGTAAATCTTCTGATATGAGTTACTAATCTCCTAAGTAAACCAAGGAGTCCCAACAAGATTTGTAGAATTGAGATATTGAACAAGAAGAAAACAAAGCTACAATTATTGAGCATATAAAAAAACAAGGCATTTTGGGGAACAAGCCTTACAAAGATGTGAGAATTGAATTATTGAAAAAATTCGGAGATGAAATTTTAGAGCAGCACAAGGTCTGGCTTGTCTAGACATTAAATGCTAGAAAGAGTGAGGCTAAATCTAGTGCTCTAGCCAAAATAAACTCTTATATAAAAAATCTAACTAAATAAAGGAAATAAAAATGAGTGAAGATTAAAATTCTGAATAGAGTGTGGAAAATAGCAATGAGGAATCTCTAATCAGCAAAATTAAAAGCCCAAATACAGTCTAATCTGAGCTTGAGTCATTAAATTCATCGCTTAATAAGACAGAAACTGAAGATAGCGAGACATACTCAGACGCTTCATATCTAAATGAAGAGAAGTTGAATAAATTATATCTGGCAACTTGAAATAATTTACTAATAATTAAATGAAGAATATGTATGATGAGCTTTTAAGAAAAGTTCCAGAATTACTTGAGAGCAAAAAATTCTAAAATCTGAACACTCAAATTAATTAGGTTATTGATAATGTAGATTCTCTCTAGTAATAGTCCAAAACCATAAACCTTTCTGAGATTTAAAAAACTACAGAAGAGGGTATAGAGTAAATCTAAATAGAATTTAAAAGCTTTATGATGATATAAAGAAGCAGTCCCAGACATTAGGCGTCGCATTGCAATAAGCTCTTGCTAATCATGTAAAAATTTTCTAAGAATAAAATCAAAAATTAAAAGAATAGATTGAAAAGGTTTCAAATAACTTGGCTTTATTGTAAGAAAGATATTAAGAATTTGTTTCTGTAATAACATAGCAACTCTAATCTAAGGATGATTCATAAAAATCCAAAATTTTAATTGCTAAAGTCAACAAAACTATTACAGAAGTGAAAAAGTTAACAAATGAAAATTTATAAGGATTAAGCATGAATATTAAACAAATAGATAAAAAAAATTAAAGAATTGAAACAGAAGAATAAAAAAATAAAACAGGATTAGACTTCTAAAATTAGCAACAATAATTAGAGGAAAATTAAACTATTGCAAAAGATGTCAACATATTGCAAGCAAAGCAATAACTGAGTTCACAACAATAATTAGCATAAACTATAGCCAGACTCAACAAAGTGACGAATCTGTGAGATTCATCATGTTTGAGAACAAACCTCATATATTTGATAAAAATTCCTAAAAAATATTTGAAATTTAGGACATAAAATACTTCTGACTTATTCATATATTATATAACTTGCTTACTTACTTTAATTTACTTACTTTTTTAATCCTCAAATGCTATTCAATAATTTTTCATGGGGTTTTGGGGTTTATTAATTAAAATATTAATTTTGATCAATATATATATTATCAATTTTAACTATAAAATATTATTTTTTATAATTATAATTTACAATTATATAAATTTAACTTAATTTGTTTATTCTTATTTATTTCATCATAATATTTGGGGATATAACTATCATAGAATATGCATTAACAATCAAAACCCCAAAACCCTTTCAATAGTTTGATTGAGTTTTTGATTGATAAAAGTAGACTATTAGTGCATACTTTATTAGGGTTTTAATAGGTTTATGTAGGGGTTTAATGTTTAAATATTAGTAATTTAAGTGAGTATATGCGAGGTATGGGGTCAGTTTATGATAGTGAGTATATAATTTATTGTTTAAGTTGCGATATGGATGTGAAGAATATTGTGAATAACTCAAGCCTGTTCTGAATTATACGTCTATAGCAAGGCTACTCCATAAATCTCCAGCAACTGTGAGGTCTCACTGTCTATTAACATTGAATTTAAAGAGATAGCAGCTTAATTCTAAGCCTATAAGACTTCTAAAATTTTAGCAGCATCATATCGATTATCTTATAAATGATAAGACTCTTAAATACTGAACTCACTTCTCTTTGACCTAAAGCTCTGATGTTTCATCACCAATTTCCTGAGCTTCACATATCTGCTTAATCGATAGCTAACATATAAAAAGAACGGAATATCTTACAAGACAGTCAATCGCATTAAGAGAGTGATTGACTTTAATGTTCCATTTTATAAGACTAACTTAAATTATTTATTCGATTAAATGCAGAGGTCTTATGAGCATAATATAAAGTTCATACACACAGCTGAAGCTGTATTTACATTCAATACCTTTATATCAAGGTCTTGGTACAAGAGGTATAGTAATATAGAGGTTAATGACTAAAAGTTTAAGTTGTAAACTCATGCTATTCTTGGTGGAATAAGTGAAGATAGTGGCCTAGAGACTTATATTATTCACCCTCGTTCTATAAAGACTGAATCATATATTAAGTTCTTGCAATTACTCAGAGATAAGTATGCTGGCTAAGAGATTATTCTATTTGTTGATAACTTGTCAGTTAATAAAACTATAGACTCAAGGAAGGATTAATGAAAGGCTAAATATAACACCTGTATTTAATGTTCCTTACAGCCCTTAGTTCAATGGAATTGAATTATATTGGGGGTTATTGAGAGGTCATTATAAGAAATTGCTGCTCAACCATCTGATGCATGATTTAAAGATAGATACAGTAGATTTTATTAAGAGTGCTGCTAAGAGAGTCAGTGATGAGAAAGCTAAAGTGTGCGCAAGAGAAGGGATATTTTGTGTTTATAAATAAGTATTAGATAAACAAATGAATAAGTTCACATATTAAATTTGCCCGTAAAGGGATTTGGCTTCTCTTTCTTTTCTTCTCTTGAGGCTTCCTTGGGCCCATATTTCTTCTCTTAGTGCCAGCCCTTGCATCTATGTTCATCTCGTCTGGCTTTTAAAAATCTTTGAAGAGTCTCTTACTCAATTAATGCTTTAATTGAGACTTTCTCTCTCTATTTAATTTGCTGCGCTCTTTCATCAAGTACATAGCAGTACCAGGTTTTTCTATAAAGTTAGAAGACTAAGCTTACTTGAGATGAAAGGATGCTTTTGAAATTCCTACAGCCAGGTATCACTTATTTTAATACCTTGCTTCTCTTTTCTTCAGGAGAGATGCTGTAGCGTTTCTTGTGAGCTTCTTAAATAACTTCATTTAAGTACACAGGTTTCAGAGTTACAAAAACACCAAAGAAGAAGTTTCTCTCTGGCAACTTATTAGAGAGCTGTAGCTTTGATGAAAGGTAGAGAGCTACATCCGAATCACTCATAGCAACGTCATATAGGTTAGTCACTGATATTTCAGGGTAGTTAGGAATTTCAATCATCCTAATTTCATTAGACTTAAAAGCTTTTTTCTCTTCACTAAGTAAGGCTTTTAAGAATGAGATTTTAGTTCCCTCCTAAGTCGGCAAGAACAATCCAACTATAATGGATTGATTAATCTCACTTAAGAACTTACCTTGCTATACCAAATACCTATAAAGGTCCTCTTTACTTCGAAATGTTCCTATTAAATCTTGAGATTAAATTCTCTTCATTGCATCATTCATAGACTCCATCTTGCTTCCTCTTTCTAGAAATGTTAATGAAATTTAAAATTATGGATATCCTTTCTAAGTTTTTTAAAATCTTACTACTAAATAGGGAGGACCTTCTGGAAGTCAACCTTAAAAAGATATACGGAGAAGCATTGAAAAGCTTGCTCCAAGTTTCACAGATTGATTTCCATTTTTATCAATCTATCTCCATTAAATTGCTCTTAATAATGTTTAATTATTTTAGGAGGTCCTCCAAATTAAGTTCAAACTTTATTAGGAGTTAAATTTTAAGGTTAAAACTTAATTAGGAGCATATTAAATTAAAAAATGTTTAATAACTTTACCTCCAAATTAAGTTCAAACTTGATTTGGAGGACCTCCTAGAGAAACAAAACTTCATTAGGAGTATTTTAATTTACTAAAATGTATAAAATTCTCATAAAATATGTCAACTTAGAGTCTTTTATGGTTAGTTAATTTTCTTACCTCTCAGCAAAGAATCTACCAGAGTGTCTTATACTCGACTACTATAGTTTATCAAGGTATATTATATCATTATTATAATAAAATATATCAGCAAACTAAAATGAGCGCTAACCTGTTAAGAAGAGCGGCATTACTTGGATCAAGTCAATAAAAGTTATCATTCCAGCAACCAAGAAAAGTAGAGACCAGAGACGCTTGTACTCAGTGGGAGCCTACTTATGACAACTTTGACCAGTCTAGCTTTGAGATTTAAATATAAGTTAAGTAGGAGGTCATCATAGAAGCTGTGCAAATTGAGGAGGAGGTTAAACAACCCGCCATAGAGCATTAATAAATACCAGCCAAAGTTGACTATTAATGCAAAGAATGCAATAAAGTTTTCCCTTACAAGTCAACTTATAAGAGACACTTGAGAGATATACACAACGATATGCCAAGGTTATATCTCAAGCATTAAAAGAAAGATGGAAGTATGTCTGTGAGTTCTCTGAGAAGCCATATTCTCATACTAGAGACCTCAAAGTGTACTTAAAGAAAAAGCACAATTAAAGATTTGTCTTTATTCATGAACCTACAGGGAATAGATTCCTCTAAAATAGAAGATCAAGAAATCCAGTGGAGTCTCTTAGAGTTGAAGTCTAGAAGTAAGTAAAAATGAAGAAAGCAGTCAAGAACTTTCCAGTCTCTGATATCAATAAAATTATGTTTAAAATAGAGGCAATGAAGATTCCCATATTAAAAATTATTGACTTAGATTCTTCCCTAGAAAGCTACCTCACTCTTCAAGATAAAAAAGAGTCATTACTGATGACTAATATGCTTACAAGATATATCCTTTCAATTACTTCCTTGCTGATGACAAGTTCCAAATGGAATTTGCTAATGAGTATTATGTTCTTTTAAAGGCAAAGTAAAATGAGTGCAGGCATTTCATCTAGCTTGATACTATTTTACTTGGTAAAGATCATGTAGCCTTCAGGCTTCCTTTACTTGGAACGACCTACAGAGAATTCTTATCTGACAATAGATGTCAGAGATAAATTAGCTAGATAGAATAGCAGATAGTTGAAGGGATTGAAGAGCTTCACAAGCTAGGTTATGTTCATAGAGACTTAAAGCCAGAGAACATCATGATGAACTTTCAGCCTCTTAGAGTTTATATTATTGACTTCAACAGAGCTCAAAGAGTGCAAGCCTCGGCATAAGGAAATGTATACGGCACTCTAGGATATTTACCAGAGAGAGAGGATTGGAGAGATTGAGACACTTAATGGGATGTCTGGGCTCTTGCAGTAATAACAATAGATAGCGATATGCCAAGAAACGATTACTTTAGCTGAAGAGGAGAGAGATTCTAAACAAAGAATCAAACAATATCTCGATAAAAATAAAATAAATGGAGGTCTCAGAGAACTTGCATACTCAACTATTATCAAGCCAAGCTAAGAGAATTAATAAACAATAGAAACAGTCAAACATCAACTTAGAAAGATAAAAAATAGAGAACTGCCACATGACTCTAAGCTTATGTTTGTGTGAAATATTTTAAGAACTCGCTTATTATACTCACTTAAAATACTAATATTTAAACATTAAACCCCTACATAAACCCTATTAAAATCCTAATAAAGTATACACTGATAGTCTACTTTTATCAATCAAAAACTAAATCAAACTACTGAAAGGATTTTGGGGTTTTGAATATTTGCATTGAATGGCCAAGTCATTCTTGAATCTATTTATAATGCAAATAAATGGAAAGTTATCCTAATTTTGATAAATACTATATATTTTTAAATAATATTCTTCAAAATAATGCTCATAAATAATATCTTTTCACAAAATTGCTTCTGTTATTTTCATGTATTCTCTGCTCTTTTGTAAGATATAAGCAGACTATTTAATTGAATTCCCTTTTTATGCTTGTTATAGAATTTGAATAGAGGATATTTACATTACGGTTTCACTATTAAAACTTAGAAATGTTTCATAAGCTAATCATAAATCATCTTTTATCAGTGTAATAGTAACTTAAGATAAAAAAAATTCAATATGGTATAGTAGTTAAGTAAAAATTATAAAAATTAATAACATATTTTAAGGAAATATTAATATTATATGCTAATCAGTATCTTAACTTGCCAATCTATTAAAGTTATTCCTTCATTTAATCAATATAAATTAACTTGAGATTAATCATAGTATCTCAATCTAGTTTCGTCAATAACTTCCAGCTTATATTCTTAACTATAGATATTACTACTAGAGATATGAATATATTCACTAATAACTTTCGTATAAATAACTGATAAGTTTATATTCTATAATTTATCTTCTAGATAAACCCTTGAAGTTATTGAATTATACAAGATCATAAAAATGCAATCTTAAAACTATGGTGTAAGTAATTATGTTCTTTTATTATAAATTATAAATACTTAAACAATATTAGGAATCTTTGAAAAAAATATTGATTTTGTTCAAATAAATCGATGTATTTATAAGAGTTAATGAAGAGAGATAAATGCCAAAAATTATTATTATTATTAAAAAACATATTCATGAATAAAAACAATAAATTTTTTATTTTTAAAGTTAGCAGCGTCAACAAGAAATAACAGCTATTTATACAGTATTAACATTAATTTCCCATTTAAATTGAAATATAATTGGGAGAAATATTTGTAAAACATACAATTTCTCAAAAGTATACCAAATTTTTTAATAGATATAATTAAAACTTATGTTTAAATTTTTACAACAAAATGAATCATAAGAATTATTTTTAGTAGAATTTGAGAATTATTTATTAAAAATAAATAAAATAATAATGAAAAAAAATAAATATTGTTCTATTAGTGAGCAAAACAAAGCGTTAATAATATAACTTAGATTTGGAAATTAAGACCCATAAAAAGCAACACCAACTTTTTTGAATTAAAAAAAAATAGGAAAAATTTTTGGATATAACTAAAATATTATTCAAAAATATGCATGTGAAACAATCATCAGTCTGAAAAGAATAGATTTTAAATAAAAAGAATCTTAATTTAAACTCTTGAGCACTTAACTATTTGGTCAATCAAAATACTTTAAGGGAACTAAAACTATATTCATTAGCTGATAGAGCCAAAATTTATCATCGTTAATTCCCAGATTAAAGAATATCTTCTTCTAGTCTTTGAAAACTGTACCTATCAATTGGATTTAAGTATAAGTACGTTAAATCATCATATAGACTTTCAAATTCTAAAAACTCTCAAATAAAATCAATTTAACTACAGAATTACCCTTTACTTATTTAAGCTTATAAAAACAAGGAAGTTATCATTTATTAGGATGAAACTATCTTTAAGCCTCATAATTTAAAAATAAGAGCATAGCCCCGTATTAAAATTAAGTAATTTAAAAAGAAGGCATTAACATATAAACTTTAGCAGCTTTAGTTTTCATTACTGAGTAGCATGGGCTTATAGGATTTAAAAGAAAAGTCTATAAAAATACCTGATTTAGGGACTTGAATTAATTGAAAATCAATTTAAGGATAAATAAGTTGTCATTTTTATGGATAATTTAAGAGCTCGCCATAATAAAGAATTTAAGGTATTAATAGAAGCTAAAAGATCGAATCATTTATTCAATTCACCTTATTCATCTAAGTATAACTGTATAGAAGAAATTTTTCGAGAGTCAAATTTGCTTATAAAAGGGACATAATTTAAAGGAACTTCAACTTTAAAAATAAAGCTCATTTTTAAATAGTAAGGAACGAAATTTCAAGAATAAAGTAAGTTTACTGCCTTAAAACAGAAAAAAGGCACATAAATAAAATGCAGAGATAGGTTGCGCTTTAAAATGAAGAGTGAATAAGTTAAAATTTTATACTAAGTAATTATGAATAAATTTCAAATATTAAAGAACTTTTGCTTTTAATGAGTCTAATTTAGGTTCCTTGCTCAAGTACCTTCTTTACGATCTTCTTAATTATGTTTTACTTTGTTGATATAATCAGAGTAAGAAATGTCATTTCATTCAATTTTTCTTTTCTTTGTAACTCTTCTGACTTAGGTTCCTTATTTCAAAAGTGAGAAAAAAAAAGTGCTCTGCCTTATTTCTCTATTTAAGTTAATGAAGGAAATTCTTATCTTACTAGAAGTAGTTGGATTTTTTTAGAGCAATTCCAAAATGTCATTGCTTATGACATTTGAATTTTGGTCCCCTTATAATTGTGTCCCTTAAACTCTTATTTACTATTAACCTTGAACCATTCTTTACAAATACTCATTCCTAAGAGTCTCAAGAATTCCAAAGAAATAATTTAGGTCAGGTAGATCATCGCTATCCTCGAAAATATTTAAGTGCCTTCTAGAATCCTCATCTACTTTGACTTCCTCCCATATACGTTTCAAGTTTAATTCAGGAAAGTAGGGGGACATTAATCCAAATAACCTCATTTGACTTAATTAGTATTTTAGTCCCTTAGAGGACATCTCTTATAAATCTCATCGTGCATTGTTTATAGAGAGGCATGAACATATTTCCTATAATGATTTAATAATTTTATACTTACACTGAAATTTGAAATAGTTATAACAGTTTGCTACTTAATTGACCTTCTAATTATCTTTATGGGATTTGTGTGTTTATTTTAGTACTGTTTTAATTCATTAACGTTTTTTCCATAAGCGTATTTATTAATTAATTACAAATTTACTTTGATACTTTAGTAAAATTTTCACATTTCTCTTAGATAGCCTTATTCTTAATCTAATATTAAAATTTTATATTGGATACAAAATAGCTTAAGCTGCAATAGGTATTAGTTATAATCCTGCTTGTATTTTCCCATAAATGCTAATGTTTGTTATTCTTAAATTCCTCTAATTGTTTTGAGATTTATATTTAGGACACAAATTTTATGCTTATTTCCCCTTTAAAACGTAAAAGACCCAAGGGTGTCCCCAGGGAACATCAATTTGTTCAAAGGGTCTGAAATGTTGATTCTCGGCGTTTCTGGGTTTTCAAGTTATTATTGGGTCATTAAATTTGAGTTCTATTTTGTTTGTGATTAAATTTGAGTTCCCTTAATATGCTTAGTATTTACTAAATATAACTTATTTACCATTAAGGATTAAGATATAAAATTAAAATGTGAATATTAATAATTTTATGAATTAAGCTATTTAATAATAAATGGGATTAAAACGTTATTAAAAAGTTGGGACTCTTCATCATTGAGCAGTCATCTTTTGTTATCGAAATTTCAAGTTAAGCTATAGAAGAATTTTAGATTAAAAAATTTTAACTTTTACATTTAAGAGGGAATTGATCAATCATAGTAAGGATAAAATTTGAATAGTGGAAATGATAAAAAGTCAAAAATATCATAATTTGCAACAACTCACACTAGCACTATTTGTGACAAAATTTTTACTAAAAAATAAAATACGAGGCACATTAAAATACATTCAAGATAGCAAGAAAAATTTGCTCATTCTAAGTCAAAAAGATGGGGGTAATCTTGCAAAGGTTTTAAGCAAAAATTTGTTGGCAGATACCCAACTGCACAACTTAAAAGGCACCTAATTGTTCATTTTGAAGATGAACTTCACAAAGCAGGGTATCCTGCATTCTTAAATAACAAAATTTCCATTTATTTTAATTTTATTTATAGGTAATCTAGTAATTGTATAATTTGGACCTTAATTAAAAGAAAACAATAAAATAGAGAACAGCTCAATTTGAAACTATTGATAGAATACGATTGAAATGGGGAAATTCAAAAATAAAAATATAACTGTAGATATTAATAATTACAACTGCCACTAATTAGGAGTATTACTAAATCAAATTTGATCAAAGAAACTTTTAATTAAATTTAATTATGACCAAAATTAATAATTAATAAATATATATATTTAGTGTGCAAAAATATAATAGTACAACTAGGGTATGGAGTTTGTGCACATATTTCGCATAAGTATATATTTATATTTAATTTAATTATATAAAATGGCATTCATTCATTTTTCATCTGCTGCGGTGTCTCTAGAGTTCAATCTCTTCTTGTCTTGGCGTTTTTGATTCATCTCTTTCTTTTCATCTTAGCTAGAAACGGTGTCATCATCTGATTTCTGAAAGAGGTAGTTGACCAATTACTCTGCATTGAAAGGAAAATCGAGCTTGCCTTACTTCCCCTCCACCTTTGGAGTTACGAAGATGCAACTCCTCTCAAAGCAATCCCTCTTCTTAGCAGTCATTCTGCTCAACGGGAGCTCGTTGGTTGTGATGATCGTGAAACAGCCTTAGAATTGCACTGATGTATCCCCAAACTTGACGTCCACCGCATACCCTTTGCCTTCCAATAACTTTTTCATTGCAGGGATGTTGTACCTGTGGAAGTATCTCTCAATATTCATCTCATCAACCAAGAGGACATAAGGCTCCTATTCCAATGTTCTTGCCTAGACATGAAACCTAGATTAACCTATGACTAGGTCGTCACAGATAAATATTTCATCTATCATTCTTAGAATTGTGCTCTTGCCGGTGTTAGCCTCCTCGTAAAGCCAAACGCAGTGAATCTGTTTGTCTTCTCGTTTGATTAATACCTAGTAAAGGGCTTCAGCTATATATCATAGTATCGAAGCAGTTTCAGTGCTGTATCTGTTAATTTGGCAGACCCGTCGTTTGCATGTTTGTTTTTAATAACAAAATCCTAAATTTGCTGTCTTGTCGAGATTTCAATTTTATTCACAACACCCATCTGCTTTAATGTCTTATGCGTATTGTTAAATCTCTATTATTCCTGGCAAATGTGAGCGACGGCACCGGGGTCATTCAAATTCCTGTATAGATATTGCTTCATTATCATAGAACCGTTTGCGATGTTTTCAGCTGTGAATTCTTTCAAGTAGTATTTTGAGTTTCTTTTCTGTGGAATCTGCTTTAAGTCCTCAAGAGTTGCTCTTGCCGCTATCTTACCATACTCCAATTGCATATCCTAAGCATTCCCGTACTTATTTATCAATCCTTGCTGCAATTGGAAGAACTCTTGTGATGTTCTAATGCTCAAGTCTGGCATTTAGAGGCCCAATTTCTGAAATAATTAGCACCCTCCTCTCTTCTTCATTTTAAAGTATTCTCTGTTAATTCCAACAGAGTCTCGTGACACCTTTATGTGAAAGAATGTATTTTTGTAGATTTATCTTCAAATACGTTGACTTCGGCGATAATTGGCTAGTTTGCTTACAGCTTCTTATGTACCTCTTCGATTATGTTCATATTTACAGGGCCTGTGATCTTGAGAAAGAAATCAAGTCTGTAGTTATACTTTTTGGATTTTGAAATTTTTAAGTATTACTAAACTTGCTTTGCTATTTAAGCCCAGAGTTATTCATTGATTTAATTATTCAACTGATTTAAACTCCATTTTATATAATTAAATTAAATATAAATATATACTTATGCGAAATATGTGCACAAACCCCATACCCTAGTTGTACTATTATATTTTTGCACACTAAATATATATATTTATTAATTATTAATTTTGGTCATAATTAAATTTAATTAAAAGTTTCTTTGATCAAATTTGATTTAGTAATACTCTAATTAGTGGCAGTTGTAATTATTAATATCTACAGTTATATTTTTATTTATGAATTTCCCCATTTCAATCGTATTCTATCAATAATAAGGAACTTAATTAAGATGTGGAACTCAAATTAAAGGAACCATATTTAAAGAACCCAAATAATGATGTTTCACAAAAGGGTCACTCTTAATCAATATGAGGAGACTTTAATTTAATTTTCACCATGTTCAAGTTTCATGCAGCTATTAAAACTCTGAAGAAAAAGTTAAGTAGAAAATCTTATAGAGTGGGTGTCTAATTGATCTATAGAAGAGTTGATTTAGAAAAGACCTGCCCTCACAAAAAATCACTTGGCTAGACATTATATAGTCAGCTTAAAATAAGATGCACTCTATCTCGATAGAGTTTAACGAGACATTTTTGGCTACTCAATTTAGAGAAACACAAAATTTAATAATTAGATAGCATCACCAAGATATATTTTAGCCCTACTTACATGCTAGTTTGGCTTAAGGGTTATGACTTCAACTTAGGAGATCTCCTGAACCTCCACCAGCGTAGAGTTGTGACATGGAGATGCATATTTAGTGCAGTTATTGCAATAGCTAAGCTCCATGATTTTCACATTGCTCATCTCTATTAAAAACCCCAGAACATCAAAATTAATCTTGATTATACCTTTTACACTACGATCAGTAATTTTTCGAGAGCTAAATTTTAAGGAGCCTAAATATTTTAAACAGACTTAAAATTATGTCCCTATATTAATAGTGCCAGCTATTTGGGGTCTATAAGTGCAGAACCTTGGAGAGATAACTACTTTCTCCTTGTCATTATATTACATCAACTACCAGATGAGAAATTCTAAGAGGTTACATATCATCTAATATATGATTGAATCGGGGACTATGAGTAGCTTTAAAGACATTTAAAATGTTTTGATTTAAGGGAACACAAACTAAATTCCAACTTCAAATAAAATTATATAATTAATGGATTTTGATATTATTCAATTTAAAATCTTTTTCAGAAACAATTCTAATGAATGTATTAATTTTTAATGCCAAATTATACTGTTATTTGTGGAGTTATCTAATAACTAATAAATGAAAAACAATCATTTTACATGTTTATTTACTCTAACAAAATCAACTTAATAGAATTTATATGATATAATTTTATAATATATTACATTATATAAATTTATACAATCTTGTAAAAAAATACGGTAATTGTAATTAATGAATATTTAATATATTAGAGAAATTCATACACTAAAATCATCCAGAAATACCTTTTTTAAATTATATGCATTTTTTTAAATTTGATTAAATTTATAGTAATTTTGGTTGAATTGTTTCCAAAAATGAAGAAGAAATTTGAAGAGTAAATTTTATACCAAGATAGTCATGAATACAATAATTAAGCAGAATAAAAAAGTAATTAATTTTATAGTTTTAAAGTATAATTGAAAACCATTTAAATAAGTTCAAATTTAATATAAATAATTAAAAAGTAAACTTACAAATACTTCATAGTGATATAAAGAATTTTTATTAGCTGGGATAACATTTTCTTAACCATAATTTTTAAAATAGAAGCTATTGATATGCTTTTTTTCTATATTTAAGTTTAAATTCATATTAATATGCCAGTTTTATTCATAAATTTTTGAGTAAAGTTTTCTTCTTTTTTATGAAGATTCTTGCTTATACATCAAATATGCTATATTTTTATCAATTAATGTAAAATTTATCATCAATTATGAACTAATTTAACATATTAAGAAATAAAATAAAATAAAATAACTTTAATTTATTGATAAAATTTGACTAGTCTTAGAAAATTAAGTTAAATAATAGTAAAAACATTTATATTTTATAGAATCCAATGTTTAATGAAACAATTGATGAAATTAAACCTTGATAATATGCATTAATAATAATTTGTTAATTAATGATCAATAAATTGAAGAATTAATTTATATTAATTTACAAATATCGATAAAATACATAAAAAATAGGTAAATTGGTATATGTGCAAATGAAGATTTGGAAACATTAAATATAACAGTCAAGTTTTTAATATATCGATAAATTAAAGTTGCGTATTGGGGTTTATGAGATATAATTTATTAATCATGCTCAATTCCTTGTTTAATTTAAAGATTTTTAAAATTCAAACAATATTTATGACTAATCTATAATTCATAAATTATTTTTTTAAGATCGAGAACTGTCCCTCGTTTTAAAGTTTGCAATTCTGCCGAAAATCCATCGCATTTTCCCGAGTATTTTTCATCTTTTAAGATCTTAGGTGCTATGATTCTGGAAGTACCAGATATAATATCAACCCGGCTTTCAGAAATAATTTCTTCAACTAGCCCTAGGTCAGCTATTTTAATTCTAATGAGCCGAAATCTTGAAAGACCAGGAGATTTCTTGTTTTAATGTTTTTATGCAAATACCACTTTAAGTTCATTTACTGCAGACCCAATTATAAAGACTGCATTAAACTTCTCGCTTCAACGTCATCTATGAAATTTTACTGAAGGATTATTTAATTTGAATCGCCTTCCTCAAAATATTCCATCACAATGAGAGTGTAAGTGGAGGTGTCAAATACTTAATATATTTTGACAACGTGTCTCTATTCTGCGAGACTTCTAAGTGCATGGATCTCTCTGCGAAGTAAGTTCTTTATTGAATGACTCTTTATACACTGCCTTTACTGCAATTTCTTAGACATTTTCATGAAGGAAGGAATCATTGGCAACTAAGGCTCGATAAACTTCTGAAAATTTCCAAGTTCTAATTTAATTTTGCAGTGAATAGAGGATCTGCAATAATGAAATAACTTGAGAGTTCCTTCAGCCACTTTCTAAACTCCTGCTCATTGTTTTTGAAGTTAATTTTTTATTCTTAGTTTAAATTAGGCGGTAGTTGTTGCTTCTTGCAGGTCGGTAGCTGCAGTTGCACATTCCGCTTTCTGCATTAATGTTTTCTTCTTATTAATCAGCTGTACATTGTGAGAGTGATCTTTACATCAACATTGATTTAAGGTGCGTCAATATCTAGCGACATCTGTGGCAGAGGGGTTGAAAGGAGAGCAAATTCTACATCCACAAAAAGTCCTATCGCCAGTTCCCGACAGTCGCATTATACTCTCTGATTCAGCCTCTCATTTCCAAATCAATTATCGTCTAATTCTTCTTCAAGGCATCGATGTAAATATTAATGTCAACTGAAAATAAATTTTATTGGCTTTTAGAACTTATAATATTGAAGAACTATTTTTTTATAGATAACTTACTGTTATATTTTGTCTTCTGTTCTTCAGGTAATCTATCCAATTGGTCTTTAGCTGTAGCAATAATTCTTTTTAAAATAATAATTACCATTTTTTAAAGTTAATTTATCTATATATTAATAACGTGACTGTTATATTTAATGTTTCCTAATCTTCATTTGCTCTTATACCAATTTACCTATTTTTTATGTATTTTATCGATAATATAACACAAATTAGCATATTTGGAGTAAGACTTTAATACCTCCCACGTATTCTAAAATACACTAATTTCTTACAACTACTATATATTTATGTGGTTGCCAAATATGAAAGTTAATTGCTATTTATTAAAGATAAAAATAAATGGAAATAATTTATAAATACTTATTATAAAACGAATAGCTATCAATGAATTAATAAGAATATATCATAAAGAGATGCGATTGACATTCATCGTAATATTATCCACCAAGTTGAATATTAGTATCTGAGATTTCCATAAATTAACAAAACATATTTTGCAATAATTAAATCCAAAATATGAAATATATAAAAGTAATTTTATAGTAATTGAAATTATAATTTTAGTCATTACGACCAAGAGATTAGTTATAATGAATAATTAAATCATAAATAGTTGTAAATGGAATTGATTTGTGAATTGCACAAGTTATAGAAATTAAACTCAATACTTTAGTTATCTTTCTTATAAAATATATTTATATATAATTATGTATTACTGTTTATCACTTACTCCAAATAATCCTAATTATTTTATTTGTAGCACCTCTTCAATCTCAAAAGCTTTACCTTTCGTTTCTTCCATTAATCAAAACTCCTGATGCGCTTTCAACAAGCAATACTCTCCAGTCTTGTAAAAGTTGCCTTGAATCATTAATAGTTAAAGACAGGAATATCTAATAAATGCAGTTGGCTGTCCAGTTTTTGGTTTGTTTGGTTGAGTTTCATTTCTCGTTCATCAGTTTCATCACTTTCAACTTTATAGCAATCTATGAAAATTGCTGTATTCACTTATAAATATACAGCATTTCTTTAAAGAATAGTAAAATACAATCACTAATATCTTCGAAGTAATAATAAATATCTATTAATATATAGATGTATATGTTTTGTTCTAATATCTGAAGGAATTTCAATGTTTTTTAATTATGATTTCTTAACCAAATATGGAACAAGCCATGGCTATAGTAATTACACAGCACATTTTTCTAAATTTATTCTCTTCCAATATTTAATCATTTATAGGAATTGTAAATTTTACATTTTTATATTATCTTATAATATATGAGGTGATATCTCAGTGTAACTAGGCTTATTGGCATTTTATATTGGTATGTAAGAAGATAAAAATGTGCTTAGTTATTCAATGTTTTATAGCAAAATTTAGTTAATTTTGTTAAGCTAAGTCAAAATAGAAATTAAAATTTATCAATCTTTCAAAAGTTTTCTAATTGATTACCTTTAAATTAAATTTTTAAATTTATAACAAAATAATAATATTACGATTATTTTATTTTTATATATAAATGCAAGTAATATTGAAATAAAAACTGCTTGTTTTAGTGGGCACCACCCTAGAACAACATCTATTTAAATTTATTCTAGATCATGATTCCTCCATTGAACAAAATATCTCTATTAAACAGTAGATTCACTTCAGAAATAACGTAATATTAAATATAAATAGAATCCAGGCAATTTATATTAATTAAAATAATTACTGCATTTAAAAATATATCTGTCTTGGTTGTGTATTTATCATATTTAAATATTTTTGAATAAAGTTATATAGTGCTTTATCCATATTAGCTTAAACTTACTGAGAAAGAATGGCATATTAAGATCAATAAAAGACAAAGCATTTAATTGCATTAAGGCTTATCTTTAGGATTATAGAAAATGCCACTTGCCAATATCTACCTCTCATAGCCCTATATTAATCTTAATGATATAAATAAATATGATAATTTAAAATGAAAATTGAATATTTCAGGAATGAAAAGATCTGGTCTTACCAACCATATCATTCATAATGACTAATTAGATACAATTCTTATCAGTATTAATCTATGAAGAATGATATTTATTCAAAACAATAACTTGAATATTAATTTTACCAATCAATTCATCCTTCACTTTAAAACCATTAATCCTGAAAGTATCTCTGGTAAGATAGGTTTCATTAAATTTTCGCAAATGTATTGTGAAATCTGATCCTTGCCTGAGTAAGAGTAAGACTATCACTGGCAATGTTGGAATCAAACTATGTATGGGATATCAATCTGTTTGAAATAGATTGAGGTATTCGAAGTATGAAAATTATCCCATCTTCTTGCATACATTTTGATCAATTGTATAGTTATTATTTTCTTAAATTTCTAGATAAAATATATGTGGTTTAATTTGCTATAATTTGGAGTATTCATTATATAGCCAAAAATCGTTGGCAAAAACCTTAAAATACTATAAATATATATTAGAATTTTCTGACATCACAATGACCCTCAGCTCATTGAAATCCCTTTAAATCAATTCATTTATATGAATGTTTGTCTGCTTAATAGTTAAATATGCTGGAATGTTTGGATATTTTATATATAATTATTATTACAATACTTATATTGTCACATAGTTTTATCTCATTTAATGAATTAGTAGTTTATTATGTTTGTTCTAGGAATTAAAAATTGAGCTATGGATAGTGTTAACTAAATATTTATTCTAATAAATCTTTGTTTATAACAGCAAATAATCGAATTTATTCACACTTTATCGATTTTTAAGAGTCTATCTTCTTCTATAAATTGAAAATCAACTATATTCTCTAAATATATTAAGTAAATCACATTTACTTAACGTAAGAATGTAAAAAAATAGGGTATAAATTATAAAAATGTAATTAAAAAATTTAAATTACTTAAATTACTAATGTAATTTGAGATATCAGTAGTTATTTAATTTTGCCCCTATTTACAAGTTATTCTGCATTTTAGGTATTTTCATCTTTTAGTCGAACAGTTTTGGTGTTTTGATTATTATCTTACTGAAGATTTTGTGCTTTTTCATTTCTCTTAAACTGAATTCATTCATTAGAGTTGAAGATACTCCTGAGGGTTTGTGATAAAAGAAGATGTATAATACTCTAAAAGCGTTTTTTATTCCTTTTTAATCATGTTTAATGGTGAAATTATTATTAATTGATTAGGGACAGCTAGAGAGTAGTGGCAGAAAGATATTTCATTGAGAAATTTCTTTTTCTTGAACTTATTCAACTTGTCATTGATTAGGTCGAAGTTTGAGCAAGGACTTGTTGCAAGTAACTTACCTTAGTACTATAGTTGAATTTCTTTTTCATAATACGTAACTTTTAACTCTGTATCTTTGCCCATATTTGCTGAAACAAAGGTCTTGCTTCAAAATTATGACATTTTGTATATTTGTCTATTGCAATCGAATTATAGCTTAAATCGAGCAGGAAAGTTCATCCAGATTCTTCACTTTCTTTAACAGTCACTAACTCACGACTGTAGAATTTCCAATTCAGACGAATTTTATGAAAGTTGTGTTATAGTGGTATCTTCCTGTCTTCACCTTATCTATTTGTATTTCTTCAGGCTACATAGCATTTTTTTTGTTATTGATGGGATTGGTACAATTTCTATTATACATTATTCTAATAATGTTTTCTTCTTAGCATATATTAAATTTCTTATAAAGCTAATTAAATTTCCTTTTAGTTTCGATGTAGTGACCTTGTTGATTTTTTATTAGCATTATACTAAGTCTTTAAAGATAGAACGTTTTTCTATAATTGCTTAAATTGATTCTTGAATCTCTTATTATTTTTATGATTCAAAATTTACTGACATCTCGCCCGATGGTATTGCTATCTACATTGGAATTAAGTAATTCTCATAGATTCATACACATAAAAGAGACCAGTTGAGAATGTAGCTATGACTTTAGTTGACTCATACTTTCATTCCTCTTTAAACATAGAAATGTAAAACTTGAAGCTGTTTAATACTTTTCCATTATTCGAGTAGTATAAATTTAGATAGTGTTGTTATTTATATTTTGCGTTAAATATTCTAAGTCAATTTTGTGCCATTTTGAAATAGTATTGCGAAACTGCAAGCAAGTTCCATGCGCGAAGTCCTATGTTAGTGCTGGCAGAGAAATTACTATTATTATAATTGAGTTTCAT
Source organism: Oxytricha trifallax (assembly GCA_000711775.1). Lineage (NCBI taxonomy): Eukaryota > Ciliophora > Spirotrichea > Sporadotrichida > Oxytrichidae > Oxytricha > Oxytricha trifallax. The sequence goes on from ARYC01003504.1 coordinate 49,822, forward strand.
AAAGCTGAAGGAGCATTTGATTATTCTTGGTAAATTGAAGAATACTAAAAGGTACTAATCAGTTGAAAATGCAGTATAATTATTTTTTTCTTTCTTATGTCCATTATTTCTTTATGTTTATTTGCTAAGTTTATAGTCATGAGCTATGTGAGCTCGTAGTTCAACCATAAAGTGATATATCTGTAGCTTCCAAAAACCGTAGTAGATTAATATAATTGAGCTTTCGCTCATTATTGCAAGTTAGTAATATTAAATAATAATTAAAAAGTACAAAATTACGTTAAATAATTAATAAATCTACTTTTTTGCTTTCTAAACTATTTGTAATTTAAATATCAAAATTTATATTTTAATTATAAATAAGAACTAAATGTTTATCTTTTTTTTGAGAATAAATTATTTTAATATTTCTTTTATAATTTAAATTTAATTTTAACAACTTCCTAAATTATTAATAAATTTATCTTTTTATTTGATGCAACTGCCTAGATTAAATCAGTAATCTCCTACCATGAATATAGCCTCGGGTGAGCATACTCAGAAAAAGAGAATCAAACATCAAATCAGTTGTCAGATGAGTAAGAAACAACTCCTTCATAGTAATGAATTAAGCCATGCTCACACAAATAATTAAAACATTGGAAAGAAAGAATATTTAAAAAGTATGTATGTATATATGCATATGTTTGTCTTCTTTGCTTGCAGTGCAGATCTCTGTTCTTCAATGTGGATATACTTAAAAGCAATCACTGAAGCATTCTTGATAGACAGTAGACAGCAGATGGTTCAATGCAGGTCATTAGTTTTAACTGAAACATTAGCTAGTTAGAATCGAATGTCTCCTAGTTAGCTAGCAGAAAAGTTAAAGAATTAGATGCTTTAATAAATATGATGAGGCGAGATTAGTTAAACAATTAAATATACATATTAATAGATCAAAGCAAGATATAAAAATAAAATGGAAGAAGACAAATGCAACAACTAAGCATTGGCTTATTTATATTTAGAAAAGGACGTCACTGTCTAATCTTTCTTAGAACAGAGACAAAACCAAAGATAACAACATATTATGTTATTTTTAATATAAAATGTTTATAATTTTATCTTCAAAGGAACATTCAATATTTAATTTAATATAAATATACACAACTATGTAATTAAATTGATCTACTTCAAAATTCAATAAAATTATCAATATAATCAGTAAATAGTCAAGCAATGAGTTTAAGAATTCACGAAATCAATAGGCTTGCAGAGTAATATGTTAGATTATAATTATATCTATATCTTGATAATAAAAAACATTTACTGCTATAGTCATTAATTGTAAAAACACTCATTATATCAATGAATTCAAATCTATAAATTAATTTTAACATTTGTGAAATCTCATAATACTCTAGAAACAACATCATAAATCACTTATTACAGAGCTAAAGTCTGCATTCTTTTTGAATGTTTATAAGCATATATATATACATATGTAGATTTATCTGAATATATATACAAACTACAGTTGTAAATATGTTTATTTGCTCATTGGGTTTATTAAGTTTGAAAGACAATGAGATCACTCTACTTCTACCTCACTCTTGAGTTGTTTCTCCTACTGTCTCATCCGACGCTGTCTTATTGACATTTCTATCTCCTCTCTACTCGTTCAATTTTGCAAGTAGGATCACTTTACTTATGAAACAGACATATATTCTGTGGTTCAGGTTGGCATCTTGAAGTTTATCAAGATGATTTAGTTATTACGTAGTTGCTTATTTATATATATATTTAAAGTAAAAATATAATATATATATATATATAAATTATATAAGTTATATAAGTAATAAAATCATATAAATGATTTTATTATTGCTAAAATACGTAAAAATAGGAAATTTGATAAATAAATTAAATATTTAATTATGACCAAATTATAGGAACCATTGTGTTGATCGAATGTGTATTACTACAAATTATGATGATTTTTGTGTTCAGCACCTTAATATAAACCCCAATTTTTTCTTGAACAACCAAGCACTTGATTTTAATGTTTGACAGGAATCCGATGATTAACATGATCGTTTGACACCGTCAATTGGCGTCGATCTGGCATGGTCACTTCGTGTCGATTCGTCGTCGATAGGCTTGAGTTGAGGCCAATCGGCAATCCATTCTCATCTTCTAGATCCTAAAATCTATTGCTCCATCCTTGATCCATCGGTGCCATCATTGGTAGCTCAAGCAAATGGGCCATCGTTGGTGTGTTTGGACTTGACCTCTGCAATGCGCGGAGGTGAGAGAGGTTTGAGTAGGTTGGCGATTGATTAGTTTAAACTTAAACTTTAAAGCGTGATATATAATAGGGAAGTTTTAATCAATTAATTTAACTGTTCAACTGCTATTCATGCTTGTCTTGACTGGTGCCAGAGAACCTGCGACTCCACTCATCGTCATTGATGGTTGACTCATACGAACCCATGCC